>OMLP01012831.1:0-27440 GCA_900302685.1 Spondyliosoma cantharus
ACAATAGTAGTGCAAATATTACTAAAATAATAATTATAACTTAAATCCACATATTTAAATGCAATTAAATCATGAAACTAATATCAAATGCAAAATATACTCAAACATGAACTGAAATTACCATGTACCAAGTACTTAATTACTAACCTGGCACCTACAATATTATTACAACATTTCAGTGCAGATTACAGCTCTAATTCATTTAAATATGTACATTGATAAAATAATAATAGTTGAACTGACTGGTATTTCTGGTGTTGACAAGTGAGGGTAGCAATGTTTAAAAGACTGATCAACTGATCGCACACATCCATTATAAAAAGTTGTTTTGCATTCATATTTACACACATATAATGCCAGTAAAGCATGAGCTATTATATTTCCTATGTAGACAGACAGCTGCATTTGTTAAAATGAAGCAACTTACTGTAAGTCGAACTCAGCCCAAAGGTGTTGATGTATGAACGTGTGTTTTTCTGTCTTCCAGGCCCCATGAGAACATCTCCCACAGTACCGAAGACTGTTCCTACCCCTCAGAGGCAGATAGCACCAGCCCACAGGAGCGCTCCCATGACCCGCAATGGAGGAGACGCTGAGCTCATAGAGCTCAACCAGCAGGTACCAAGCACCATCCCATCAGGAGTACCACACTGCTCTCTCATAATTAAATAACAAAACAGGTCACTGTGCCTGGTCTGTCCCATGATGAAAGCGGGGTGCAAGAATTTTTGGACTGAATCACCATAGTCACACATGATTACAGTATGTTTAGCATTTTAAAGTCGAAATTAAATAGGTTCATGGTTAATTTAATGAATCTAATTTGTAGTCCCTCGATGCACATTTATTTTTACTATATTCTTTCTTTAATTGTGTTAATTGTCTTTTCACTCTTTTTTGCTCACAGCTGCTGGATTTGAAGCTGACTGTAGAGGGGCTGGAGAAGGAGAGGGACTTCTACTTTGCAAAGCTGAGAGACATCGAGCTCATCTGCCAGGAAAATGAAAATGATAATAACCCAGTCCTCACCAAAATCATGGATACACTGTATGCTACAGAGGTAAATACAAATCACACACATGGAGCACATGCATCCAGATATAATGATTTCACAGTATTTACTACATGAATTAATAGTTGCACAGATCAAATATGAGTCAATCATCATTAATCATTTATCTGATCAGTTTAAGATGAAAAATACATCATTTATTTTATATATATATCTTACAATAATATTATATATTACAAATAGTGTCACTGCTTTTTGGTATTGTGTTTTACATATTTATTCTTCAAAGATAAACAGACAGACACAGAAGCTGCTGGCAGCAGAAAAACCCCACCCTGCAGATTATCACACAAGTCTGTGGTTTTAACTTCATTGTTGCAGAAGAAGCAACACCATGATCAAGGAACAACTAAAGGCTATATGTTATATATTAATGAGATTACTATTAAGATTAACTCTATGTGCATGCCTAATTAGAAAAGACCACCCCACCCCTGCGAGTGGAGGCACTAATTTCCTTCTATTTCAAGTCATGCATTACAGCACATACATAAGAAACCAGGTTACTCAGAAAAAATTGCTTACATAGTTAACAGATTACCTGGTCTCTATATACACATAGAAGGTCAGTGATGAGATTTTCTTCCCTACCTCTGATCTCAGATCAGAATCATATCACACATATCAAAACAGTTTAGTGGTAGAAGACACTGCTTACTGATCCTGACTTTTTTACACACTCCAGTGACACAGCACACTTCAATGTGAATGTGTGCAAGTTTTTTGCATACAGCCAAAGGTTCAGCTGTGGCTTGTTTATAGTTCTAGTATAGTTCTACTTTGTGTCAGTGTAAGTTGTATTCAGACATTAATTTGGATTTATACTATTTCAAATATGATGATGCCTCTTTACTAAATGATGCTGACCAGTGTTGGGTAACCTTACTTTTAAAATTAACTCACTAGAAGAAACAGTGCAAATGCGTTATGGATTTTATTTAATTTTTGTGCTGACAAAAGGAAAGGAAAAGCAATTTATCCAGTAACGGATTACTTGTTGTAACAAAAAGTAATCAGAGTACTCTAACAGATTAATTAGTTACAAGCTACCCCAAACACTGATCCTGACATCCTTCTGCACCTCTGACAAGGCAACATTTTACCTGGCTTAAGTGTTCTTCTTGCACATGTGCAAGTTTATAAACACAATTAGTAACTTGGTTATGGGTGTACTGTAAATGGCAAAGAAATCAAGCTTTTCTTTAATTCCCCACCTCAATAATTGAAACCTGGCTTCTCATCTACATAACTTCTAACTGCTGCAGAAATCTTTCTGTAGCTTGGTTACTATTATTTATTATTACTAAATGCATTTAAATGTAGTGAATAGGGATGTCCCGAGCCGATCTGCAGGATCGGGATCGGGGCCAGTATGGGCATTTTGAACGTGGACCCAAGACCTCGTCTCGTCTCGTCTCGTCTCGTTTTCTTTCCGCTTTTTCCGTGAGGGTCGCGGTGATGTTGCCCCCTTTTTTTTTCAGGGGGGTTCTGGAGCCAATCCCAGTTATCTCGATGGCCGAAGGCCAGGGTACACCCTGGATGAGTCGCCAGCTTATTGCACAAGGACAAGGACCCATGGCCGATTTTTTTGTCAGAGCACAATTTGTGGCAGAACGCAGACACGCCTGTAACGTTACTCTGGCAAACCTGTGGATAAAATGTCTGCAGTGCGGAATTATTTTAAATTAGAAAGCTAAAGTAGGCCAACGGCGACAGTACAACCGTTTCACAAGGGGGTCACAACAGAGCTGCATTTAATACTACAAATTTGATATGATAAAATATTACAGAGAAGGTAATTGAATTCATTGCTCTGGATAACCAGCTCATCTCCATGGTAGAGGATCAGGGTTTTCTTCGTCATCTGGAGTTTTTGAATCCCTAATAGATTCCACTTTCGAGTTACAACGTGCCGGTATGCGCAATAATTTTTTGTATCGGATCGGGGACTCTGTATCGGCATTTACTAAATATTAAAGGACTCGGATCGGGATCGGGGTAAAAAAAACCTGATTGGGACATCCCTAGTAGTGAATGTTTTATTTTAGTTCAGACTATCTATAGGTTTTGATTTAACTCTATAATCACATTTAAGGACTGGAGTTTGTGGTGCTTTCAAACATGTATTGATTTTAGTGTTTAAGTGTTTAGTCAAGATGCAAATTGACTGGCTTTAGATTCAGACATTTCGCCTCTTATCCAAAAGGCTTCAGTTGAGAACTGAAAAACTGACAAAGCATTTCTCAAGATGTGTTTTACAGTCCTTGTTTAGAGTCTTTGTGTCATCAGTTATCCTCTTTGTGACTGCAGTTTCTTTAGAATATTCTCCTTGATCCATCACAGCATTTTTTCAATGTTTGTGACTACTATATTTAAGATGTTACAGCAGTCTGATGATCACCAAATTACAAGTGAGCTGTCAAAGGCAACATAAAGCATCTTACAAGTACAAAGAGCCAAGGCAAGAAGGAATATCTAAAAACACTCTCACTAATACCAAACATACAATCAAAATCCACGAAAACCAAATATTATGACTGCTATTATGATGTCGTACACTGACTTCAGTCTTCTTTTCCAGGAGGGATTTGCACCACCAGATGATGATGAGATTGACGAATCGGCACAGGGAGACCAGGACGAGTTCTGAACTCCTCCTTGTCTGTTCATCACCTTCATAAACCAGCCCCCTCCCCTCTCACCCTTTTACCTTTTAAATTATTGTCATAATTCCCCCTTTTTCCCCTTTATTTGACTTTTTATGACCCCCTTACCTCTCCCATTGTGTCTGTGGCTGTCCATATCCATGATGACTTTGTTGCACAGCCTAGCTTCCCAAAACTAGCAAATGACACTTAACCCGGATCTGTCTGGACCAGGGCCCAGCAGCCTGACTTGGCTTACTCAATTTATTCTAACCAGAGGCAAACCTCAGAGGTTTGAGGTTAAAAGCAATGAGATTATAGAGATCCAGCACTGACAGTCTGCAGCCGAGAATGCTGTCAGTCTGTCTGTCACTTTCTTTCACCATGCACTTTGATTGGTCACCACAAGAAGACATGCACTTGCATCAGGGTACAGAGTTAATATATGAAACCACACAATGTTTTCCACACAATGTGATCAGTTTGAGGATATTTTGGCTGTAAATTTCACAAAGTGAGATTATAAATGGTGTTTAGCCCCTTTAGAGAGCAGCCTGCACATACAATATATTTTTAAAATATTGCTTATGATGACACGTGAACGTACATTCAGCCCGCAGACATATCGCAGACTCTGAACTGCTCACATGTACATGTAAAGAAGTCATCATTCCAAGGTAAAAGCACTACAGGTTGAAAATGCTCTTATTCATCAAGTTGTCCCACCAGAGAGGGATGCTCATGAATGCTTTATGAGACAGCATGATGTATTTATGTTTTTATTTATTTATCTTTTTTTAATCTGCTTGATACAGTTTCTGCAAAAAAAAAATATGTTTTGGATTTGAGAATCTTGCACTAAATGTAGCTGAAACAAACCGACTGAAATGATCCAAAATGCCAACATGCAGTGACTGGCTGTAGCCAGGGTGATACAAGAAGAAGCTATTTTATATTTTGTAGATTTCTTTTAAAGAGGTTTGTTTTTTATTTGCATTGAATTCCTAACTGGCCAAGTCAGAGGCATCAGTGTAAAAGTTATTTAACAGACAAATGTCAGGCTTTGAATTCTATGAATGAACAAATGAAAAAAAAAAAAATAATAATAAGATTACAGACAGACACTACTAAATACTAATGTTTGACTGTGTTAATTGAGTTAAACATTGTAGCTGCTATCATTATTTTTCTGTTGCTATTTAATTGAGTTTTGTTGCAAAGTGTTCAAATACCACAGTAGCTGCCAAGGCACTATAGGTGTGGTTTATTGTGATTGACAGCCAGGCTGAGGGTGACTGACAGTGGTTAGACCAGTCCAAGAGAACATAACATCAAACCCTCTCTCACCGTTTACTATCATGGCAGCCATGTGATAAACCTGCATCATTTGGAGTTAACTGCTGGAATGAAATAAAGCTCTGAGGTTCAAGAAAAGTAACAAACTTTGTTGTTGTGTGTGATATCTGCCATGTTGCTGTTTCTCATTTATCAGGAATGGTATTATTTTATTCCTCATGCAAATCAGTGTGAAACTTATAGTAAAAGCATAAGGAAGAGTCTGGCAGTCGTTGCCAAGAAATCCATTGTACTTGAAAAACAATTCTGGAACTAAAAGAGAGGTTTATTGCTAAGGAAACAAAAGTACAATTGACTTGCAAAAGAATAACACAGTGACCCTGCAGGACAGCCACTGCTGTCTGTGGTTAAGCTTCCACTCAGATGAAATAGAAAAGGGCTGGAGAGAGATCCTGGAGGTTTGTGCCAAACACTAAGAGACTCATTTGAGCGAAACTAAGTGCCTCTTTTGAGAGACACTGCAGCCAAAACTCACCGTCTGTTCCACAGAACGCAGCCAGATAGAAACCTGCAGCAGACCCATGGTTTAACTGGACCTGGCACTTCTCAGTGATAGAGCCCTCAGCAGAGAGCTTACAGGGATCAGATAATACAGTGCAGGAGTTCAAGTATTAGGACAAACCTGCCAATGGAAACTCACTATAACCTGCTGCCATCATAACTTTTTTCTTGATACTGTTTTGCATTATTCTGTTCACATCTCAGATCCAGTTTATATGAAGAATTGTGAATGACCTTTTTTTTTTTTAAACCAAACCCTAAGTTTCCATATGTCACTTGTTGCTTCAATATGAAAAAGAAAATTATTAGCAGAGCAGCGGTCGGTACATAAAGAGTCATGTACCTGGGGCTTGTTCTGGTCTTTGAATTATTTTTTTAATGTCCAAATGTTAGAACCCCTTTTTAAATTTTTTGTCATAATTTAACTCAAACTCCTTAGTTTTTGTTGACTAACTCTCTACTTATAAAAATGTTATTTACAGTGAGAGACACATCACACATTATTATGCCTCCATACCAGCGACAGCATTATATTTTCAGGTTGTCAGTCTGTCTGTCCCATTGTTGTGACCACGATATCTCAAGAATGCCCTGAGGGAATTTTCATCAAATTTGGTAAAAATTTTCACAATGATGAACTGTTTAGAATTTGCTTACCAGAGGTCAAGGTTACTGTGACCTCTCAAAACATGGACATAACTCAAGAATTCATACAAGAAGTAAAATAAGTTTTGACATTCAAATGTCTAATAGCTATGACATTTGATATCCAAAAGGTCAGAGGTTAACAGAACTGTGACATCATAATTTTGCAAATGTCCTGGCCAACTTGACAGGTGCGTGGAGGTGGTAATTCTAGTTATCATTAATACTGTTTGATACCAGCATGGACATCCAGTTAAAATGACTGGTATCCAGGGCTGTAGTGGTAAAACAAAAACTAGATATACTGAGAATGTCCACTGGCTCAACTGTCCAATGTTAAGTAATTAACTGGTAAAAAAGTGAGTAAAACTTATGTTTCATATGAAAAAGGTTACCCTCCACTACACCCCAGGCCTTATTATTATTATTATTATTATTATCTGAGGATCATTTGGTGTGTTTTTATATGACTAAAATACTATTACTAGATACTACTAGGGTTACTTGAGGTAAATATTTCGGATATTTGTATTCAAAAGTTAGACATGTTTGAAGTTGTCGAGCTCCCTCAGGGAAGTCAACCTAACCTAACGGTCCAAACGCGTCACTCTGACGTCTGACGAAAAAGAGACGTGGCACGCGGACGGTTAAATGATCAGAGAGCTGTTGAGAGAGCGTCCCGTCGTCCGGTTTCATTCAGCAGCAGGAAGTCACAGCAACCCTAACTGATAACACCACAACTGGACCACAGACATGGCTTCAAATAATGGCTCAGTCGGCAAATGGGAGGTAGTGAAGAAAGGAAAGAAAAACACCAGCTCAGGTGGAGCTAAAAACCCGACTGACAAGAAAACCGGCAGCGGGGGAAGGAAAGCCCTGGGTGAATCTAACCAGCCATCCAGACGTAAGTGAACATGGCCCTCCATAGACTGCTGCTAGCTTCTCTGTGACCCATTTACCTTACTGCTGAAGTTCACATGAAAGAAACCCGATGGAACTACCTGTTTGTCCGTGTCCACGAACTAAATTGTCTCTTCTGACATTTACTTTTTGGTCGGTCATATACTGGAAATGACGATGGCTCGTAACTGTCATATGATTTGACAAGCTAGCCGCTGTAGCATAGCATAGCGCAGTGACTACTTCCTACGGCAATTTTTTTGTTGTCTCCTTTGGAGGGGGGGGGGTTACCAGTTTGTCTTCGTGGCTATACTTAACCTTATCTCCTGACGCACTACTTTTAAATGGCTATAAAATCTTTCTGGGCTATGTGCTCCTGCCTCATACAGCTAGAAGGAATTGCTAGTCAGCAGTCAGTTTGCTAGCAGCCTTTCGAGCAGTGTGTCAACGCAGGCAACGTCATCACTAAGGAGCTGCATCTCTGGTCAATGTGATAACTGACTTTGTGACCTTTTTGTTTTTATCCTGCTGTTACACTTTTAAATTAAACTCGAGGCTGTTGTTACATAGCTGAACCGTATGAGGTTAGGCTTATTAATTAGGCTTATGTCCATGTAGCTTACACGGACGGCTGTCACATGAGTGAACATTCATCAGTGTGGCTAATTGAATCCCAGATTCCCCCCCACTATTCTGTTTTTTTCTTACTGTCAGTGTCAACATGAATAAGAAAAGACAAAATGCAAAAATATAATTGAACATACTACTAAATATGCCTGTGTAATATATCAATATATCGTTTTCGTGATGTGAGACTATATATCGTCTAATATTTTGGATATCATTATATCGTGATACGAATGAGTGTTATCTTTCCCTGGTTTTAAAGGCTACATTACAATAAATAGTATTTTTCCCAATGTTCCAATATTTGCCTTTATCCATTCAGTTATTATATCCACATTACTGATGATTATTGATCAGAAATGTCATTGTGTTAATATTTTGTGAAAGCACCAATTGTCATCCTTACAATACTGCCACATCATCAATGGAGGTATTTTGTAAAAAGTATAAAAATATTTTAATTTTGTTTCTCAGTCCCATGTATATGAATTTGCTACTAAAAAATATAGAAATAAACATCCTCAATAGCCCTTTAATGACTAATAGTAATAATAGAATATACAGTTTATTTGCCACCCATTTTTGAACCTTTATGACTACAATAGTAATCAATGGACTTGGGGCTTAGTGCCACAGACAGTGTGGGGAAGTGTGAAAGTATTGTTTATGATAATAATATATATCTTTGAAGCTAACACCAGTTTTCACCTTTTATGGAAGGAGAATAGATACAGTATAATTATCTGTATCGTAATTGAAGTTCTGTGCTTTTGCAGTAACAGATAGATGGTAGTAATGCACATGAATTTGCAGAATTTTAGATTTACTCATGCTTTAATAGTTCGAAGCTCTGTGTTGAGTTCAAATCCAGCTTCAAGATCTTCATTATCAGTTATGTTCTCGCATGTTGCAAATTCCTGAAGTAATTTATGTTTTAATCAAATAAACATACAGTAATCCTTGGGACAGGTAGTATGCTAGTATAAAAAAAAATCACACATTGCTCAGAGCACTGGTCAACAGAGGCCAATAAACTAACTTTTGACCCAGGGATAAAACAGCAGATTAATCTGCCCATGCTAAACACCCAACTAACCACATTAAATCTGGCAGTTATTCTGTGTGGTGTGATGATACCTTAGAACATAATTACAGACCTACAGCATGATGGATTGTGTTGTTTTATATTTAGCAAAATTAACATTCACAACTACCCTCTACTACCGCACCCTCCCCACAGGTATGGCTGTGAGTTAAAGTGAAACTCTCGGCAAAATGCAACCTAGGGTCTTTTTGTGAATGTACCCAAGTGAAACGTTCGTTTAAAAGCATAATTACGACGAAAGCGACACTTTTAAGATTTTCAATGGTGCTACGGGCACTACTATGCTAGCATCAAAATCGCTATTTTTAAAACACTAAGAAGGCTCAACACAACATGAAACTTTGCTCGTAGTATCACCAGGGTCTCTACACATGAACTCGAGCATTGAGAAAATTGTTTGTGTACACAGTTTACTAAAAAAGTTTTTGAACAACTCACCTTAGCAGCTGCTTGTTCCGCTTGCTGCCGTCCTGCCAGTGAGAAGTATCGATCTCCGAATGCAACCTATCAGGGAGGACAGTTAAGGTGGAACGCTACTATCCACGCGAGATCTCACGTGAATTTTCCAGCTTTTGATTTTAGTATTGTTTCTTATATGAGGCTCCTTTTTCAACTTCAAGGTCAATATTGTTTTTTGCTAACGACAAAACAATGAATTATCCATTCATTTATATGGAACTAAGCTTTAGGAGCATTCCACCTTAACTGTCCTCCATGATAGGTTGCATTCGGAAATCGATACTTCTCCACTGGCAGGACGGCGGTGAACGGAACAAGCAGCTGCTAAGGTGAGTTGTTCTAAAACTTTATTTTTTAGTAAACTCCGTGTACACAAACAATGTTCTCAATGGTGCTTTCATCGTAATTATACTTTTAAACGAACGTTTCACTCGGGTACATTCACAAAAAGACCCTAGGTTGCATTTTGGCGAGAGTTTCACTTTAAATAATGGGTGACAGAGCAGATTAGATCTGACTTTGCCACTGCTATTTGTTTATGCAACAATTTTATCACTGAATGAGCTGGTCCAAAGTCTGTCTTACTGGTCACAGTGACTGTGTCAGTAATGAGGTGGTGTAAAGGTGTTTTCTAAAAGAAATACACGTCCCCTCTCTCTCATCAACATAGTATGAAGTATTTAATCTGAATTGTGGTTTACACAACAATATCCAGGATCATACTTTCCCCTGCTTTTACCAGGCTCTACAAATAATCAGATACTGAACTCTTAAAGATGATCAATATTATAATCAACAAGACAAGTCTCAGTTTAAAGCCTTAAAGGCTTCCATACTTGAATCATGAGGTGGTTACTTTTGAGTTTGTGGGTTTGGCATGTTCAAAATTATCCTCCAGCCACAGGTTCAGCTTCAGGCCTTTGTATCTGTTCGAGCAGCTTTGTGGGTTGTGTGTCTTCACATGGAAACACCAGAAAGAAAAGTGTTTGTTATATAATGCTTGATTTAGCTCGAAACAGCTTTTGGAAGGTGAGATTAGACTTTGTTTGTCACTGACAGGGCTCCAGTGTCCAGACTCCAGACTAACCTTTTACACTGGTTGCACAGGTGCGCCTACATTTTTCATTTAGGTGCACCAGCACATAATTAAAGTGCACCCAATAATGCATTTGAGTGGATTATATGAATTATTGTAAACAGGAATAAAGATGCAGATAAATGTTTTTTCGTTCTTTTTTTTTAAGTCACAGCACATGCAGTAAGAAATTGCAAAAACCTTAACAACCTAAATGTTGAAAGTGCTTAAAGAACTCAAACAAGAAAAATCAACCTCAAATATAATTGACGTATTACAGAAAGCATTTTTATTAACATTATAAGTACATTATTCTCCAAAGAGAAAGTGGAAGATGCATAAAATCCAACAACAGACTAACAGGACATGGGATCTTCAGCAAATGGGTTTATATGCCACTATTTGTTCAAAGGCAACTGTCTACACATCCAGTTGTTGTTTGTAAATATAAAAATATGTTTACAGGCTACTTTTAAAAAAATCAGACCTGTTGAATATCAGGTGAAATGACGCAATTAATGAAAATGGATTTTTGGGCACATGTGCAACCATAGGAGGCGGATCCTTGAGCCCTGATTTAGCCAAGATGTTCTCACATTACTAAATTAGACAAACAATTAAAAATATAAACGGCTCTCGTAAGTCCCTGCCCTGCAGCCTTGGGTCCTGTTTACAATGTCTGAGGAGGTCAATTATAAGACAGCTGATGTGAAGCATATATTGGACTTGTTCCACATTACATGTCTGAACATGTTATAGGATATCTGATATGGACTCGTCTTTCAATAGGAGTGATTATGTCAAGTACAACGTGTTAAATGATGTTAATTTACATGCCACATGCTATTTTGAAGGCACCTTAATTTATGGAGGGTGAAAAAAAACAATGTCATCCAACTGTTTTTTCATTTTATTATTGTATTCTTTTCAGCAGTAGGATGAATGAAAATAGAAATTGTTAACTTTAATGATCTCTGTAGAACAGGTTAATATCTGTATTGGTATTAATTCATTTTTCAGCCCTCCTTTCTAAATATCAGCATAACCTTTGACGACACAGTTCATGTGTTTCTTAAATAATGCCAGACAAATATTGTAAATCCCTCTGACTTTATACACAGAGAAAGACCTGCCTTGCTGCAGTCTGCTCTATGTTGTTGTTAAGTGTCTGAAAGTGTTTTTCTCAGTATCTGTATGTGTAGCTTCCTGTCAGCTATTCTTCTGCTGGTGTGAGAATCCATTGGTGTCCACACACCCTGTAAGAGGGCCACGCTGGGTACAACTACTCAGATTACACCCCGCCACAACATCAAGACCCTCTGCTGATAAGATGCCAGGACAGTGTCCAAAATCACTCACATACTGATTGGTTTGCTATATAGTGAGCAGCACTGTAAATTGAGATTTCAGACACACATGGATCATCATCTTGCATCATCAGTTACAGGTGTAGAGCCACAGAGCAGTTATTTCCGCATCTGTAGCTGTGCTCCCATCATAGGCTTTATAAAACATTAATGGAGCGTCTGGGTCTAAAATATATAAAATAGTAATTCCCCACACATTGCCTACATTTTATTTTTAAATTTTCGAAACTCATCTTGTGCTTGTTTAAACCTCTACAACAAATGCAAACACGCTCCCCCTAAAAAGACAGTACTTTCTTTGTGTTGATGTATTTGACATTTACAAACACTGGTGGCAAATCTCCAAAGTGGAATGATGTGGTTCTTGTATTTTGTGAAGCTGACTAGATTCTTGGAAAATCTGTCTTGGCAGATATTACAAGTAGCTTACTTTGATCTGTTTAATTACTGCAGGGGTAGTACATTCTGATAAAGCAGTTTCTTCATTAGGAAATATGGTAGTAAACAAATGATTGGTGACAAGTGTGTGACAGAGGTACTTCTTTTTTTGAAGTTTGCTTGAGGTGGAACAGTGAAATTTGCAAGTGTCTGTGCCTGGACCCATATTTGTGATTACTCACTGTTGACCTTGTCTGGTTTTGTGTAGCTTTCCTTGATATATTGCCATGGAAATTGCCAATCGTATTGATGTATATGAAAGAAAGAATCTCAAGCTCAAAACCTTGTTAAAACATAGCTATCCAACCAGCTTGTCTGCTGTTTTGGATGATGTTTATCGTTGTGAGCAAGTATACAGTTATATTAACAGTGACACCTTTCACGTGAAGCTGTCTTTTCTAAGAGTGTACGTAGAGAAAATGTCAACAACATAAAACAAATGAGAACAACATAAAACAAATGACAACATAAAACAATTGGAGTGATATTTTGAGAAAAAGCTAAACCTGGCCCATTATCGGGAACAATATTCTGCGTTTTTCCCCATTATCTGTGTTTTGTGTAAAATTAATTATAATTACATTCACCAATGTGACACAATTTCATGGAAATCAATCAGATAGTTAAAGCGATTATTCAACAAACTGTAACTTCCCGGAGAAAGAAGGTTGATTGTTGAGACTCATACCCAGTTTGGCAAGAATCAGAGAAGCGAGAATTTGAGAATCAGCTATCTGTTTTCAAGAAGTTCTTCAGAACTATTAAGGGCTTTTAAAGTGATTTAAATAATCTTGAAGTGAATTCTTAAATGAAAACACTGTACAGTGTCTAAGTTTCAAGGAAAGATATGGACTATAAAAAAAACAATAAAAATACACGGTTTTGTTTTCACCTAGTCAGTTGTTTCCCCCAGTGTCGGGGCACATGAAGTTATAATTTTTAGAGTATTCCTTGTCACTACTCAAGCGGCCTCATTTGTTGTTGCCCTGTTGCTGTACCTCACTGTAGCAGAAGTCTTGTCATGTCAGGAGCTGCTGCTGGAAAATGACCACTTCCTGACACTTATGAATATTTGTTCAGTATTAATAGACATGACGAGACTGGTCAGATTACGCCTTTTAGTGCTTTCCTTGCTATTCAGGTATTGCTTACTAAACTGAAGCATTCGTGCAGATGACCACTGGCTTCAGTGAGGCGAATAAATACTTCGGAATGTTACTCATGAGTTCAGTCTGCCTGTTGTGATGGATTTATTTCCATTCAGGGAAGTGAAAAATAAACCAGACTGTCGAGGATTCAGTTAAAGAAGTTATGGTGATAGTCAGTCGTGAACATGATGCAACGGGCCCCCTCTTTGCGTCACAGCCCTGTGTTATTCCGACACACACAGACCCGATATAGATTTAGGTTTGTAAGCAGCATGTAGAGCTAAATGATCAGTGAACAACTGGTGACCTCTTTCAACACCAACTCCAGTCTGTGGGTGGGGTTGACTGGGATTCTTGTCTGCAGTCATATGGACTCCTAGTTGAATTCTTTAAATACAACCTTTACTACTGTTTGTTATGGTCAGAGCCTAATCGAGCTGCTTACTCTGGAATAAATTTAACATTAATAGTCTGGGTTTCAGTGTGAGTACAATTTTTTTCTTATTCTGAAACCATCCTTTGAAAAGACCAAAAGTAACCAATACAATGTACCTACAAGCCTGATGTAGCTTATTCCTCTGTGCCATAGAAACCCATAATTTCCAAATACTTTACCCTTTGATAAGCCATAATGTTCTACTGAGCGGTTCTTTGAGTAAAATAAACATTGGAACTGTAGTTTATTTTGATTCAATCCCACATACAGCCCCAGTTAGTATTTAGTAAAGTTAGTAAACTGTACTAAAAACTGGCAAAAAAAAGGAACTCTATATTTGTTGCCTGTTTTTATTTATGTCTTTCTGGGGAAGGACTGACGACTGCAGTCATGGATTTTTTCATTGATCTTGGGATTTGTTCACAATAAATAAAGTATAGAATGATTTCAGCCTTATCATTTCAGATGAATGTGATTGTTTTGATACCAATATTAGTATAAGCTACCTCAGTACAAAAAAATTATTATTAGCCCTCAAAACTTGTTTTGGTCGAGCTCTAATATAAATTTAGTTAACGCGGACACTAGACACAGTGGATCTTATAACACACAGGGGAAAACTTGGAATGCTGCTGGTGCTTAACTCTGTTCCTTTGTGAATTGTAATGAGTGCTGCATGGATATTGTCTCGTATTATAACAGCTCATGACGTAAGCCATAGAGGGCGGGTGGAAGCCCTGAATGTGAGGGGAGTATGCCTTGGTTTCAAGGATTAACTTGATTCACAGGGTGAATGTAAGAAAGTGTTGTAGAAGACCAAAGAAGACCAAGAAGAAAATTGACTGATTTCTGCACAGAGGCGTGTCTTAACCACAGCTGCCTTGTTTCCTTCAGCACCCCTGAAGATGTCGGAGACTCTGTACGATGGCTTTGAGAAGATGGGGAAAAAACAGAACAAGGAGCAGGTTCCACCAGCAGCTGAGCCTGAAAATAAGAAACCCTCATCAAGTAAACCATCCAAGAAGACACCGTCCAGCAATACAGTCACCAGCCCGACTCACAAGAGCCTTGAGGAGGCCTTCAAAGCTGTGAGTATTGCACATACCCCTCAGTTTTCTATCTTTTTAAAACTTCTGTGTTGTTGAGATATTTGGTCAGTGAAATGTGTTGTATAAGTCATTTTTCTTTGAGCTTCTAATGAGAAGAGGAAGATTCTGGGGACTATTTTGAAGATTCTGTCTGTTCTTTTTTCCCTAAAACACAATTTGTCGCTAAGATTTAAGAACTAACTGATTATTAATCACCCTCAGTAGGGGTTTAGGAAGTAGTCTGATCTTTGTCAGTGAATGAAAAGATGAAAAAGTTAAATGTAATGGGGTTTGTAAAACCTTTAAAAGCCATAAATATGTTCACAGAAACAGTGCTACATTGTTGCATTTCCAAAGCAAAGTATCACATGCTAAAATGCAGTCTCATTGCTGCATAATAGACGTTTTGTTTCTTAATGTTTTATTTCTGTCTTGTTCTGTTTTAGTTGGATGTTGGTGACCTGAAGCAGCAGTTGGCCCGCAGTCAGACACTGTTTCCAGAAAACCCATCAGTGTGGCTCAAAGACCTGGCAGGATACCTCAACCTCCATCTGACTGCGCCAGAGGCTGAGCCCACACTCAGCAGCTATGCTCATGGTTGGTCAAACTCGCACTTTATTTTGTTTTGGAAAGACTAGGAAGAAAATATTGTGCACATTCAATATAGCCCAAACAGACTGTTGGTACTGACACAATACTCAAAGGACGTTGCTTATTTCATGTCCACTTTTTGTCTTTTTGTCCCCAGACTACCCATACTGTCTTACAGGGAAAGAGCTGAAGGGCGTGATCAAAGGCCTCATCGGACGCTGCGGTGACATTCTGCCGGATTTATTCGACCACTGTGTTTATACTATGCTCAGGGAGCTGGACAGACAGTCAGGTAAGAGTAAGAGCTCACATGGAGGGTTGGACGTGGTTTGTGCTGTGGATGAAGACAGAAGTGATTCAGTAATGAAAGCTATTGTAATGCAACAGCCCTTGATATCATTCCATCTTCTACTCAAAACATTCCTCCTTCTCCTTCTTCTAACAAGCACCTACCTATCTGAGATTGTAAATGCTGCTCGTGTTAAGTCAATGAAAGCATGTTGTCTTCATATTGTTGACTCTAATTAGCTGATAATGAGGAAATAATGGTAGAGAGCAAAAATGTAGATAACATGCAACAAAGGTCAAGCTGGACAAGGAAATGGTAATTATATGGCTGGCATCTTAGACCCCATCACCTCATTAAAACAATATTTTACCATTGACCATTAAGAGTATATACAACAACAAAACCTTGAAAAATGCCCAAAAGTTGTTCTCTATGTTTCTAGGAGAACCTCTGCATGGCTACAGAGTTTGCATTCAGGCAATCCTACAAGACAAACCCAGAATAGCCACCCAAAACCTGTCAGAGGTAAGTGAGTGTGTGTCCTTGAGCCCTGCAGATAACTGGCAGGTTTCTGCTTCACTGCCCTTGTCTGCTCTGAATGTACAATTGCTTTCGTTTCTGAAAACAGGTTACCTTCCTTTTCAAACTTCAGTTCTATTGTCTAATTTTTATTTAATATCCTTTCTTTCTTCTCTAGTATTTGGAGTTATTGCGGTCAGTTCAGAATCGTCCAGTGAAGTGTTTGACCATCATGTGGGCTCTTGGACAAGCTGGATTTTATGACCTCAGCCAAGGACTAAGAGGTAATAGACAAACACTTACCAAAATAATTTACACACATTTTCACACAACTACAAAGCATTTACTCCTTCAAATATGTAGTAACAGTATTTTATCATCCTCTCAGCTCGTCTGTGTCTCCCCTTTCTCCCACTTTCCCAACAATATGTGCTAATAGCCAGTCTGGGTTGGGGGTTAGTAAAGCAACAGTGCACATTAGAGCAGTAACACATCCTCTGACTGCCATCTGTGAGCTTAAACACATGGTAGCTTCACACACTCTGCTTTTGCTCCTCGTTTTTGCCTGTATTTGATGAGGCTGTGAGGTGGGAGAGACGTGGGAGTTGGTACAGTATGCAGACATGGGAGGATGAATATTCTTGGAAAATTGCATAACAACCTTCATCTGCAAAATAAGAGTATCCATTCTACTCGCCCAAGGCAAGAAAGACCCATTCTTAACAAAGCTGCAAATGAAAAATGTGCTGCATATTATCTTGATGTTATAACATAATATCAGTTTAAAACCTGTTCAGGTACACTCTAATCTTGTTATTGAGAATTTAAAAAAGCAGTCAAGAGTTTCCTGTCTGAGCGTCAGACTTTGATATAATTACACTGAGCAAGACTTGACCAGTGTGATATGCAATGGGAATGTGGATATATAGTAAATCTGATTGCATTCAACGTAACAGACCTGTATAATGGTGAAGCATCTCTGAGGGATGGCTGCAGAGCTCTTTAATCCTTCAGGCTGCTTTAGTTTTCACCATACTAGCTAACTTAATGTTTTGTTTCACTATGCTACTTGCATATTATATTGCATATAATACGGCATGCAAGAACAAAACCCATGTTTTTCTGCAGTTGCTCTGGGCCAACAGTTGAAAAATCATTTAATGCCAGAAATAAAAGTTCTTATATGATAAATCAAGTTCTTTATCTGTGTTTCAGTGTGGCTGGGTATCATGCTTCCTGTGCTCGGAGTGAAATCCTTGTCTTCATATGCCATTGCATACCTGGAGAGACTTCTGCTGTAAGTCCTTCTTAAAAATATGTTTTGTTTTTTTGGTTTGATTTTTCATTTCGATCCTCGAATTCAATGGCAGTATTGGTGATTCCGCCCAGGATAAAGTTTAGCTGTTGTAAAATACTCCTGTCTTTTTTATAATGGCAGTTGTCAGAGCATTAAACTAATAATCTGTTGATTTATTTTTAAGTTTAAATGTGGGTCTAACAAAAGCAATACTGTCAGTGCTAGAAATCAAATCTTGGCTTTAAAATTACATCGAATCATGGATTTGGAGAACCGTGACACCTGTAGTACTGTACACTGTATAGTTACAGTCAATTCTTCCTGCTCTTAACTGAGGGACACTGTTTTGTATATGTTTGACTGAAATAAAAATATGCCTTGACTGATTGTGGGTAAAATTCTTCCTTTCCCAGACTTCATGCAAACCTGACAAAGGGATTTGGCATCATGGGTCCGAAAGAGTTCTTTCCTTTGCTGGATTTTGCCTTCATGCCTAAGAATGCCCTGTCACCAAGGTAAATGTAATATAATGCACAAGGCAGTTTTCTGCTTGTTTAAAATGAGCTAAAGGTATTATTGAAGGTATTTTTATTTGTGTTCAGTCTGCAGGAGCAGCTGAGGCGTCTGTACCCTCGACTGAAGGTCCTCGCGTTTGGAGCCAAACCTGAAAGCACATTACACACATACCTGCCATCGTTTCTGTCCAGAGCCACACCACACTGTCCAGATGACATGAAGAGAGAGGTACGCACACAGACGTACAAACTCTGAATGTATTTTAGACTTTAAACTGATAATTTCTACATAAAACTACTGTCTACTGTCTCAACCAATACAAAAGACAGAGTGTAGTTTAGCTCAGTGCAGCTGCATAAATCTTTCAGGTGTATGTGACCTATCAGGCAGTAGGTTGTTAGAACCTCATTATAGTGACCAGCAACACTCTCAAGCACTCCAACTCATTCCATTAGTTAACTGGCCAGATATTGCTGCTGACAAATTACAGCATTTCCTGGTCTGCTCTAATGGCATTTAACTTGACAGTAATTATCCATAATATGTACAAGATGTGTTCTTGAGTAGGATGTGAATGGATGTGTAGGTAGTGAATTTTATGATGATCGAACAACAGTGATAGCAGATCAAGACCAGATCTGCTATCACTGTTGTTCGATCATCATAAAATTCACTGGTTAGCCTAACTAAGAGATGAAAGAAGATGGTATCAACATTATAGCTTAAAAAAAATAATAGAATTGAATCAGAAATGAAACCAAGTCTTTTTGTCTTTCTCTTCTTCCTCTCTTGTGTGTTTTGCAGCTGCTCAGCAGTATGACTGAGTGTTTGTGTGTGGACGTGCAGAGTCTAGGAGTGTGGAGGCAGCTCTATACCAAACACTTAGCCCAGTCCAGGTGAGTTATACATGTTTTTGTGTCTTTTTAAGATGTGAGAAGTAGAAAGAAAACGGTGTAGCTCTACGGCAAAAGCATACTTCACAATTAAAGTTAGGATGTTAAAGATTCTTTCTGGATTGATGCCATTTTTATACTGATAAATAGAGCTGACCTCATTTCTGTTTTCCTCTCCAGCCTGCTGTTGAATCATTTATTAAAGTCTTGGAATATCCTGCCACCAAAGGTACAACTCCTGCCATGACGTCTGATGGTTTAAAAGCCCACATTCACCTTCCTTGAGATAGTTCAGTTTAGACGTAACAGCATGTTTTTACTCAGTGTGATGCAGCAAGCAAGCTTAGAGTTAATAACTAAGAATAAAACCACCTTTTATTGTTTCTGTATTAATCTTTTGTTTGACTAATTGTGCTTTATATCCCCCCCTTTTTTTTTTTTTTTTTTTTTAGGTCCGGAAGAACCTCGAAGAAACAATCCAGTCTTTCAGAGTGACCAATGAGGAGATGAGAGACACTGTTGAATCTCAGGACCTTCAGGAGTGCAATAGCCTGTGCCAGGTGAGATAGAATAGAGTCGACAGTCATCTTACACCGTGGGAAATGTTGTGAATTTTGACAGGTTTTAGAAATAGTTCCACACACATTACTCTCAGTAGTGTTTTCTCAGTGTTGTCCTTATCTGTCTCCAGAATCTGCAGGTAAAGATGCGTGGTCGTGGCTTCCCCTGGTCCAAACTCCTCATGGTTCTGCTCGTGTTTATTGCCGGCTTCATCGCTCATGACATCAGATCCCACGGCTCCTTCACAGGTTCGTCCGAGTCCTCTTTACTCATCACAATAACTGGTCTTTATCTTTGTTCCTGAGGTCTTACAACATGGGTGGTTTGTTTCAGATTCCAGCACAGCCAGGCATCTTCGCAGCTCAGGGGTCACAGCTGTATCTCAACAGGCCTGGGGCAAAATATCAGTGTACACCAAACAGGGTTTCAGGTATGACCTCACTTTTCTTGTCACACGTGTTTGTGAACAATAATTTGACCAATACATCGTATATGTAGCTTTCTCATCTCACAAATTAACTAAATTACCATCCGCTGTGTGCTAGATATTTGTAGAATGTATCTCTCTTTTAGGCTTTGTCCTTGTTGACTTTTGTACACTTTGTCTGAGCCAGAGGCCGGTCACGCCAAAGAATAAAAATAGCTCAGTATCTAGCACACATCGGATTCACTTCCTGTATACAAAGCAGTTTTCTGACTGGCTCAGTGTTAGCAGAAACATGTTCTCAAAGTGATGTTTTTAATAATTGTAGTTTGTCTGAAGTTACTTTAACATGAATTAATTTACAGTAATATAGAAAATATAACAAACTAAGTGGCCACTTTATAAGGTACAATTGCTAATACTAATTCAATTATACATTTTAGCACTGAATGCATAGTCTATGGTAGTGTTGTACTGAACTGCTTTACATTCAGAGCTGTTTCTACTATTCTGTCCCCCCTTGGATATTTACATTTAAATTTACATTTAGGGCATTTAGCAGACGCTTTTGTCCAAAGCGATTTACAATAGGTACATTTGTCAGAAGAAAGAAACCACAACATATCACCGTTGATGAAGTAATAAAGAAAAAAATTGGGGTTGGGAGGGTGTCGTGCTATGTGAGGTCGAGGTGAAGTCTGAACAAATGAGTCTTGAGTCTTTTGTGGAAGATGGCAAGTAATTCCGCTGTCCTGACATTGGCCGGGAGTTCGTTCCACCACTGAGGTGGCAAAACAGAGAAGAGTCACGACTTCGCTGAGCAGGCTTTGTTTGCTCTCAGTGACGGCGGTACCAACCTGCCAGCTAATGTAGTACAGCGAAGTGCTCGTGCTGGGGCATGTGGTCTGACCAGTGTTTGGAGGTAGACAGGTGCAGTTCCATTGACGGCAATTGATATGTCAAATAAAAGACAAAATATAACAAACACTTACTTACTCAATGTAATGCAGTCCAATTTAACACAACTTTCAATACGACCTCTTCGGCCTATTCAATAATAAATTAATCAGTTTGAGTATTTTTTTGATAGAAGAAAAGTCTGAATTCTCTGATTCCAGATTCTTAAATGTGAATATTTTCTGTGTCATTTTTAATCCTGCATGACAGTAAACTGATTTATATCTGGGTTGTGGCAAAATAATCAACAAATTAATCGACAATGACAATAATCAGTAATTGCAGCCTTAATGACAATGTCACCCCAAAACTGAACACTATGAGCTTCTTCTCAAAGATGGATTTTATTCAGTAGGTTTTGCCAAATTGAATTGAATGAAAGTGAACTGGATTTAAATGAGACTGGCCTTAAAATATTGAAATGATTAATAGGGATTTAAAACGCCTACTTTCACACTGCCTTTTATCTATTAAAAGAAATTTTAAATGCACCCATGACAAATCTTTCAACTCACTGCATGTTTAGTTACTTTTCATGTAGATTAATTCAATTTGTGTCTATTTTTTTGTCTGTGTTACCTCGGTAGCTGGTTGGAGACAAACACTCCTCATTATTACTCTGAGTGTGTTCGGGTTATGGGGCCACTAATGGAACAAGGTCTGGAAAAGGCAAAAACAGCAGCCATCTTCATCTCTGAAAACACCACACAGTTTATTCTCTGGGTCAAAGAAAAGACACCACAGGCCATAGAATGGGTAAGGCTGTGAAGAAACGGATGTAAAACTGTCACCTCCTTCTGCCTAATCATTTCCATTTAAGCATTCGATGAGAATCAAGGCGCTGGAGCTAACAAGATGAAACAGTCATATTCTATGTCGTCGACTCGTGTCTCATCTCTGTCTACCTTTGCCCAGGTGAACGCCAACACTCCTGACAGTGTGTTCCAGGTTTTGGACTATTTAAAGGAGCTCCTCCTCTTCCTCCATCAGAACTACATCTTGCCAGCGCTGGCATACGTAACTGACCTGCTACAGCGAGCATGGACCAACCTACAGGACTCCTGCAAGTCAGTAACCTTGAGGAGTCTTTTAACTTGATTGTTTGTTTGTTTGTTTTACCTTAACTGTGCATCCTCATTTCTCTGAATGAGCTGACTGGATTACATTAACATCTGGAATTGAAGTGTGTCACTAAATTAAAATTGGTGACACCACAAACAATAACTCTTATGTAGCGCTATAATGCAGCTGCCCAGTAACTGCCAGGTGCAGCTGTTGTGTAGCTACATAAGCTTGCCAATATAAAGGGTTTAGCCTGAAGAGGAAATGTGAAATATGTTCAACACATTTAAAAATTCTCTGATTCCAACTTCTTAAATGTGAATTGTGAATATTTTCTAGTTTCTTTACTCCTCTGTGACAGTAGACTGAATATCTTTGGATTTTGGACAAAACGAGATATGAGAGGACATCATCTTGGGCTTTGGGAAACATTGATCCACATTTTTCACCATTTTCTTACAATTTATAACCAAACAACTAAACAATTAATCAAGATAATAACCGGCCGACTAATCAACAATGAAAGTAACACTAAAAGCAGCACTACTCATTTTT
The DNA here is from genome assembly GCA_900302685.1 of Spondyliosoma cantharus. Lineage (NCBI taxonomy): Eukaryota > Metazoa > Chordata > Actinopteri > Spariformes > Sparidae > Spondyliosoma > Spondyliosoma cantharus. The sequence continues at coordinate 22,527 of OMLP01012831.1, forward strand.
AAAGTGGCATATTTTTCCAGTGAAGTAATACCGTCATTGATGATGTAACGGCAGTCAAGTTTTTTCTATATGTAATTTGCCCCCAAAGCTCTGTCCTAACAAACACATTTCTCAAGTTTTAATGGTTCAGTCACTTCAGTAAATCACTAGTTTGAAACCACATAAGAGTTACAACCGGTGACAAGTCAAAAGGCCACTTTTTTTTGATAATTTGCTAAAAAAAAAAAAACTGCCTTTCTTTGTTTCCCTGCAGCGGTGAGGTGTCCGTATCGTGTCTGCAGAGCCACGCTTTGTCCTTCACCAACTCCACGTGGCAGCTGCTCCAACACACGACCTCGGCCATCAAGACGTGGGCGCAGGAGCTGCTGACACGAGCATGATGACATCACAGATGCTGACTAATTTATACACCCACACACACAATATACACACATGAAGTTACCTACACACACACTGACCCAGTCTGTGGCTGCCTTTCAGCACGTCTGCTCCCGTCTCGAGCCGTGATTGGACACTGAGGGGTCAGACGAATAAACTCTCACTCAGAAAGGACCCTTCAATCTCGTGTTTTCGCAAAATTTTTTAAATCAGTTTGCTGTTGTATAAATGTTTTTTTCTACCAATCCTTTTGTCACTGCTGGATGCAGAGGTCGTATCTCTCTATCTCTGTCCCTGAGTTTTCTACTGCAACTTTCAGCCATTGCTTTAACCTTAGGGTTAAAAGAATTGTGTAATTTATAGAAAATGTAGGTTTGTAGATGATTTCTAAACCATTTTTATTTACAGATTTAAAAAAAAAGTGTTATGTGAAAACTTGGTAAAGGGCAGGGAAAGACCAAAAAACATATTCCAGACTACTCCAAGCTACTGATGACCTTGTCAGCTGACTGACTTCATCCCCCCACGCTTGGTCCAGTTGACTGTGGTCGCATTTGTCAGGCTCATTAAAGCCTTCATCAAGCCTGAGAAGCTGTCTGTTGAGCAGATCACAATGTAAAGCCTCCATCATGAAAGATTTTGATGGATTGACTTCTTCAGAAGATCTGGAGTGGATTTCATAGCCCAAAACGGGACACAAGGAGTCTCAGATCAGGTAAAAAAGGTCCAGAAGAAGAAATATACCTGCTGTCTCGTCTATCCTGCACATTTTCTCATCATGTCTTTGCTGCTTCATCATCTGACTGCTGTTTCTCGTGCTTTTTCATTTGCCATCAGTAGCTCTTCACCTGAGCTAAAAGCCGCTCTGTGGTCGTGTACTCATACTTGAAGGCTGATGATATTCTTTCTGTCTGTCTGTGTGTGTTTGTGTGTGTGTGTGTGTGTGTGCGCCTGTGTGGAATGACAAGCTTATTCTCAATAATGGGGACACAGTGCCAACATCATCCTTTAGGCCCAAATGTGACTAAGAATAAACCCCATTAACCCCTCATCTGGGCAAAGTGAAGGTTCTGACTAGTTGATTCACTCACCCTACCTTGTAAACAAGATGTTTGGATGGATATGGCAATGACTAACGTCTTACTTTGTAATGTAAATGATTTATAATAAAGAATTCAACCCTATTCACTGTTTTCATGACTGGATAATCTGTTTCTGTCACCGAAGAATAGTGGATGAGAAAAAAGGATCTACAATTCTGTGACAATCTTTTTCCTGATGAAGTAGTATGGAAAGCTCAAGAACAGCCACTATATCAGCTTTGTGGTTGTCGTTTTGTCAACTGCTGTTTCTAAAGTCATTAATGAATTTTGAACGTAAAGAATAGTTGCATTTCTCAATCTATATTTTTTGGTTCCATTAATTATTGTTATTATTATTATTGACTTTAAATGTCTGAACACGTTCCCCAGAATTTTAGAAATTAAGAATTAAGTTTATATTTTGCTAAATTTCCCACCAATAGATAATAGCATTTTTCTAATCTTGAATATCATCAGAATAGTTTTTTTAACCGCATTGCCAATAAAATAAATCAATTAAAAAATGCACTACAGCGTGCTATCTGCAAAGTAACTTAAGTAATAAAATGAATAGATTGAAAACTTCATTATGTGCCTCCAAAATCTAGTGGAGTGGAAGTATAAAGTAGCAGTAAACAGAAATACTAAAATAAAGTACCTCAAAATTTTACTTTAGCTTAATACCAAGATGTTTATGTAAAAAAATATAGCATAGAAATTACATAACAACATCACAAGGCTGGATTACCAACAGAGAAATCAGTGCCCTCGAGTAGTTTTAGATAATTTAATTAAGTCAAATGTACTACTAATGTACAACATTAATAAGTAAGGCAGGTCCTACAATGTTAGCCCAGTTCACAGCTAAAGAACTTGGAGGACAGGAGGAGGAACAACATTAGGTTTGTGCTACAGGAATCCTCAACAAGTTAATTTGTCAACTTTTTTGAATCACTTGTAAACATTACTTCACATTTGAAGGACTTATACCTCTTTTTAAGTTTTGGATAAAACCTTCAAGAACTACTATATGGGCTGCCGCAATATAGTTTTATAGCCACGGTGTGAATCTCTCCATAACAGGGGTCACCAACACGGTGCCTGCGGACACCAGGTAGACCCGAAGGACCACATGAGACCTCAGGCCTGTTCTAAAAATGAAAATTGAATATTGATATTATCTGTTTCCCACCTTGTTAAGTTATTGTTGATAATTATTGTGAGAAATCATTGACGTGATCAGTGTCTTCACATAGATGAGTATCATTAATCGTTAATAATCATATATAACTAAAGGCTGAGCAAATTTGTTATTTCAGAAGAGTGTATCAAACTGGTAGCCCTTCGTATGACTCAGTACCCACGAAGTAGCTTTCAGTTTCAAAAAGGTTGGTGACCCCTGATCTACAGCAATGCATCATTTTCTATAAAGGTCATTATGTTGTGTCCTGTGAAAACCACATTATCTTTCAAATGTCAGCTCAGAAGAGCTTAGAAAAGCAGCCCGTCTCAAGGTTTGTGACACTGTATTTTCCAGCTAATCCAAGGGGGATTTTGTGAGAGTTTGTTAATCTTAAGAGGTAGGAGAATTTTCTCAACCCATGAAGCAATACTTCATCCTTCAGCTGATCACAAGCAATTAAAATCAACACATTTGGAGATGCAGGATATTTTTTTTTAAAAAAAGACTAAAGCTGCCAGACAAATGTTGTGAAGTAAAACAAAATTAATGAAACTAGGGATAGACTTGATTGTTGGTGCAGATATTCAACATCTTGAAATACTCGCGTACTACAAAATTGTACCAGAATACAGCTCTTCAGTGAGTTGTTATTTATGTTTGACTGCAGGTTATCAGTGTCCTTGATTACTATAATTGTTATTATTGGCCCTGAAACAAAGTACAACATTTGTCTCTAAGATACAGTGGGGTAGTATAAAGTTGTAAAATTAGAAATATAGTCTATCAGGATTACATGACGCACATTTTCAGCATATTTCATAGTATGACAGTAAGTTTTTGCAGATGGCTGACATTATGTCAAACCACATTCATCAGCCTGACGACCTTCAAGTGTGAACATACAGTCTTAAAAACCGACAGCAAGTTTACCAACTTGATTTCTTTCATTTTAATATTTAACCTCACAGCCTTCTGACATTATGTCCGGAGGCGTTTCAACACAGTGGGAGGGCTTTTTCCTCCAGTATCTAAAAACACGCCGGAGCTGGATCCTTCCAGAAAGTTCCCGCTGTCAATACAACCGGGCGTGCTGTTTTAAAATTAGCAATGGCCGTTTCCATCGGTCCATAAACGGCTATACACAGACACCCTCACGGCCTCTAACGCTAAATGTAGCTTCACCCACCTTGTCTCCTCCACTGGGGTTCTTGTCGGGGTGATATTTCAACGCCAGCTTTCTGTAGGCTTTTTTCAGCTCGTCCTGCGTGGCTTTGGGGCTGACACCCAGGAGGTCGTAGTAACCCGTTTCGTGGACCATGGTGACAGCCTAGCTAGCTAAAAAAACAACAACAACAACAGAACAACAACAAAATAAAAACTCATTAGCATCAAGTTGAAGATGAAGCGGTGTTTATTTTGTCCATGAGGTTAAAAATAAAAATATAACGGCAACAAAGTTGTCATTTAGCCACATGGTGTGGCAGCCTCGGACGGACGGCACGAGGTCTTTAAAAGGAGGCGTTTAAAGACGTTTTCCTGGCAAGGTTCGCTGCTACTAACGTTCACCAACGGCTGAATGAAACCGCTTTTATTTACCTGCCGTACAGCTAAATATTCTTTAAAATCTCCACAATTTACCCACTCACCAAGTCTTATTATCACTATCCGGAGAGTGCTCGCTGTCCCGAGTTTCCTCCTCAGTGTGGCCGGTGAAGGAAGATGGCTGGGTCTTATAGCCGCTCCACAGCCGTGCAGAACTTTCTGGAGAGCTCTGAGAGGAGAGAGGAGAGGGACCGCCGGATGTGTCGTTGGAGCTGGACCTGGCTGAAAAAAAAAAAATGAAGGCAGGAGTAATGAAGAGGGAGGGGGGCTGGAGGTGTATGGTAACCGATGAAAGTCTGTAATACTGTGGTTTAGTGTCGAAGAGGAAGCTGTGCTGAAGGTGCACTCTGGAGCCTCGTTTTTTTGGGGGGAAGACATTTTTAAGCAGAACAGAAAGAATCCTCGTTGACAGTCTAAACAAACTGAATTAACAAGATAAATAAATCTAATCAATTGTATTTATATTGCCCAAAATCTCAATCACATCCTCTGTCCTTAGACCCTGGACACGAGTGAGGAAAAACAACAACCTTTTAACAGAATAGATGGAATAAAACCTCAGGAAGAGCGAAGAGGGGTCTCTTTCCCAGGGCCGACAGACATGCAGTACATGTCACATGTACAGAACAGAACAACAAAATCACAATGTACAAATTGCCATGACAATAT
>OMLP01012832.1:0-17424 GCA_900302685.1 Spondyliosoma cantharus
CCCCGCCCCCTCCTCCATCATGGTCGACGTGGATTACACCGCCACTGTGCTCATTAGTCAGGCCGGGGGGAGGAGGCCGAGGAAGGGGGGGAGGAGGAGAGTAGTCGGAGCCTGGAGTGGAGAGAGGAGGAAAGGAGCAAACACCATGAGTAACAGTCAGTAAATCACCTCCTTCTATCTGTTAGAGATTCACTTAATACATCGCACATGCTTCCTCCATGTTGACACAGTGTTTAAACTTTTTTAGAGATTGGTAGTTTACTTTGAAGGCTTCAAGGGTGTTTGAATTGTTGACATATCAGTTAGTGAGCCCTGTATATTTTCTAGACTCTGAAGTATCTCCCTGTAGAATAGACCGATGACTAATATTCTCCCATCTGTCAAGCAAGTACAACAGAGCTAACTGTGTGCTATTTAGTTCCTCAGCATATTGTGTAGGTTATACAGTCCATTCACTTTGTGTCAACACACAAACACAAAACCCACTTGTCAGACCAGCAAGTACTAGCTGCTGTAATGATCATTCTCTTTTCTTATATTACACAATGGGCATATTATCTCACAACTCTTTATCACTGCTACATTTTTAAATAAAAAAAATAAAAAATAGTCGTAGGGTGCAAGTACTGCATAAGAACAGGGAGCCCAGAGTGAAAGGCTACAAATTCAGTCAGCCAGTGTGTTCAAGAATACAATTACAAGTGTGCGGACAGCAAATGTACGCAGTGGGAAAAAAAAAGAAAATACGAATGTAAGAGAGAAATGAGACACAGAATTACAATAATCTCAGCGAGATTACATATAGTTGTATCACCCAGACAAATTGCAGGAATAAGTGAGTAAAACTGCTGCAAGAGAGCGGATTATTCATACTGTATGCTTAGCCAGATTAAAGACAGTTATAACATCCTCTCAGCCTCCCCATCCATCTGACATCCGAAAAGGGATTCCACAAAAGCTCTGACACTGTAGCAGATTACACACACTGCGATACAATATGCCCTTTTCAGGTTCATTCTTCATGCTTTGTGAAAACTACTGTATAATTCTGACATGAAAAAAGCTCCATTTAAAGATACTATCAAACCATTTCTATAAAACAGAAAAGATTTTGTTTTTGAGTAATAACTCTTGAATTCATTTCATTTTACAGAAGTTTGTTATCGACACTTTTGCTTGAAAAACACATTGTTAGAGGACAGTATCACTTGTTAGTAGCATCGACTGCATGTGCAATATATGTGGTCGTATATGCAACAACATAATTCCCAGCGTCAACGTCACAAATCCCACAAAATGCAAAGCTACTTTTGGGAGAAGAAGAATGCAAAACTTTAAGGAGCCCCTGTAAAGTTAATCCAACCTGTGCTGTTACAACAGAGATAAGGAGACAGAGAGAGAGAGAGAGAGAGAGAGAGAAGGGGGGAAAAGGGAGAAGAGATGTACAGGGGTTAGAGAGAGGAGGCGGAGGGAGATAGACTTATCCTGTATGCTTAGTACGATTACAGAGCGGTTACAATATCCGCTGAAATCCCATTCCTCTCACTTCCGAGCTTGACGATTCTACATATGAACTCGCTGGATGAGAGGACATTACAACACATCCTGAGTTGTAACTATAACACATGCACTATAAGTTTTTCCTACCCTATATCATTATTAGGTGTTTCGTTCCATTTTATTTTTGGATTATTTTTAATTGCCTGATTTTATGTGCCTTATTGCAGCCCTGAAGTGTTTTCCTAGCTTTATGTATAAATAAAGTTTCTTATTAAATAAGGGGGTACAATTCTGAGGTATATTAGGTACATTTCCGTGTTCTGCTACTTTATACTTCCTTTCCACTACATTCATTTGATTATTTGTTGCCTGTTACTTTGCAGATTCATATTATCGAATTGTGTTTATAAGCTATTAAATGTGACGCGTTACCAATCAGATATAGGCAGTGACAATTGGGCCGATAATGGTTCTACCACTAAAGAAATCTCAAAGAAATCTACTAAACTCAAGATTGATTTCAACTGGGAACACACTTGCTCAGCCTGACCTCTGATGTCCCCCCACTTCACTGATTACCACAAATTATGGACAGGTGCTGTTGCTTCAGTCACACAACCTTGTCGGTAAAGGAGTCCAAAAGTGCTGGTAATTAGTAATCAAGTGTCTGGCAAGTTACTTGGCAAACGTTATACCTTACTCTTCACTAATTGTTCATTTAAAAGCTGCATTACTTCACAAATTGCTCTACAGCAAAATAAACTAGTTGTATTAATAATTTAGTTCTGGTTTAATTTCAGTGGTGAACGAGGTATTCAAAGCTTCAATTTAAAAATACTTTGTTGCAAGTAACGTTAACTGCACTAAATCCGTTTTTAGGACAGTTGAGGCCTTCATATGGCACATACTGACTTATTATAGTGGGAACAGCATAGGTGTTAGAAATAATATCACCAATGCCAAAAAAATGTGATGTGAGCCAGCATATATAGTTGGAGGACCATAACAAAGCAGCTAGTACTAAATTGAACCACTCATATTTATTTTAAATATAAAATAAATCATACAGGACAAGATTTTTGTGAGTTTTGGATAAAAATGATTGATCTGAAAAGGAGCTATCCATTGAGCTAGCTGTCAAATAGTGTGAGCAACTTCGGTTAGCTTAAAATTACTATATTACAATATTTGTCTCTGAAATGTAGTAGTGGTATTATAAAGAAAATATTTTGTATTATGTACAAGCTATACACTTATACTTCACGCAATAAAACGTCCCTGTCCAAGACTGCCAACACAGAACAACGAGCCAGTCAAGCTAGCATTGTATTTTAGCCAGCAGCAGCTAGCTAACGTTAGCTTAACCAAGGACAGCACACAGTGTCTAAAAGTAAAGCAAAAAAGTGATACAACCACAAAAACAACAACGTATAAGTCGTAAGCTTGACATTAACTTACATAATGTGTGAATTTGAGCAGAAGGCTTCTTCCTCTTTGGGTGAAGGCCAGCTGACGACCCCACCTCCAACAGGAGACCCAAGCTAAGCTAACCATCATGGACTAGCTGGTCCTCCTAAACTGACAGTCACACTTGTAGCCCATGTTTATAATGAGACAAAAATATTAGATTCTATTCCTAATATTGAATACTGATCACTTCAACGCTTACCCACTTATGCAGCAAGTGCATGTAGGTCTCATGTGAAGAGGCGAAAGGATGGTGCTTTACCTTTCATCCCATGACCTTTCAATAATCTTCCAACCAGCACTCTTTAATTGTTGTTTTTGTTGGTTTTAATCCTGCAATTTATTCTTTTTTTAAAATTTCCCCTTGATGTAAAGCACGCTGTAATATTTGTATACATAAGTGCCATGCGAATAAACTTTATTATCTTTTAATTACAGCGCAAATAAAAGATCCAATGCCCTGAAGGTACTCTTAAAACTAAGGCACCGACTTAACAACAACAACAACAACAGAGCAAGATATGTCTGCAAAATATTTAGGAGCGGTGGTGCTTTGAATACAGTGCCCAGGGAGGTGTTCTTTACATTCACCAGCAGTGAAGTCACTGGGTATCAGATGCAGCTGTGCCTTATGGGGGGAAAAAAAAAACCCACTGTGGTTTTAATTTGGAGCATTTCATTACTTGGATGGAGCCATATTTTCCCCATTTTCTCTACACGCTGGCATTGATTTTCTTGGAGGGTTTTTTCTGAATTAAAGGCGAAAATACTTTTATCATGCATGCAAACATGACACACACACACACACACACTAGTGCTGCTTCAACTGCACTGGAAAATACCCACTTTTTCTTTACACCATCGACTCCAGTGTCAGTTAATATCTGCTTCCTGGCTGCTGTTGCGCATCATCAGCTCTCTCTTTCCCTCACACACACACACACACACACACACACACACACACACACACAGGCACCTAATCACTTTCAGCATATTGTGCTGCTGCGTGATCAGTTTATCTCACTCTGCCTGCCCCTCTCACAGGGTGTACCCCACTGAGGGTGTGTGTGTGCGCGTGCGTGTGCGCGTGTGCAGCATGAGTGAGAGTGTGCGGATTAGAAGAGAGTGAAACTTGAATAATACTGAGCTCACTAATCTGTCTGACCGCATGTCTCCCTGTGTGTCTGTCCTGTTGCATGCATATGCACAGTCATGTCGTGTGTGTGTGTGTGTGTGTGTGTGTTTGTGTGTGTGTTGTATGATAAACCACATGCTGATGTGCGGACTATAATTCCATTAGCAGCTCTTTATTCTGCAGGAAGAAAAAAAAAAAAAAGCCCCAGCAGCTGCCCGTGGATATATGATTCTGACTGAAGGGGGAGAGGGAGGAGAAGGGGGTGGAGGAAGAAAAGGAAAGAGGATGAAGAAGACTACTCTAGGAGGAGGGAGAGGGGTGGTGAGAAAAAAAAGAAACAGAGATGATTTAGGAAGGGGGGAACATCTACAGACAAGGAGGAGAGGAGGGGAACAGGAGGAGGAGATTAAGGATCTAAAACGGTGCAGTAAAAAAAAAAAAATGAAGGAAAGAGGGAAGATGAAAAAAAAAAATTGGGTGGAGGGCTTGGGCGCTTAACTGTGATTGACAGGGCTTAATCCAGTAATTTATCCATCCATCATATGACTTCATAGCAGAAAAATATTCCACTCTAATTCACTCTTAAGGTATTACCGTCAATGCAGTCAATGGCGTTAGCGCAGACAAAGGTTTTCCACTGTGATTCAGCCAATCAATGGCTCTTGCAGCACTCCAGTCGAGGAGCGGCGCTTTGCTTCTAACAGTGTGATTAGTGCTACAATAAATATATAGGTCTCATTATGCATACTTAAATCATTGGTACATTAAGTGGCCACCTGATGCGGATCAGTAAGTAATTGATGGATAAAAGAATGGGTGATAGGTCTTTTCCACTGCAGACACTTTAGCTTGCCGTTGGAGGAAAAGCACAGGTGGAACCAATAACCTCAGTTCCCCTCGAGGGTCCCAGTAAGGCATAACCGTTATAACAGGACCCTGAAACTGAAGCGACTGAATGCTATTTAGTCATCATTGATTTTATTATTTACGCCTGTGCTTTCCCTGCTTTAATCAAAAATGCTGTCTGTGAGAAAGGCTCTTGCTATGGAGATTTTTCAAGCTCCTCTACGCAGTTGATTTGAATGATTTTTGGCTGATTGGCCCTCTCCTCAGGACTGAACAGATGTGCAAAAGTGACTGACGTGTCCTAACTTTGCCGCCCCTGTTGAAGTTGGAGTCGAGGGACAAACTAAACCATTATCATTCCAATTAGTATTTCAACCTCAGGAGTGCATCAATCAGCCAGAATAACTAAAAAAGACCTGTGTGCCACAGCCAGTGAAACTGAAAAAAATCCTAGCTTATGTTGGCACAAACACAACACAACACAGAAAAACCTGTCAGTATGCAGCGCAGAGCGCTGAATCTTTATACATGAGCACATTTACTGGAAAGACAGTCGGCCTTCGCTCTAACTGAACCTGAAATGAACCTAACTGAGCCCGAACTTCAGTGTGAACTGAACTGCAGAGCTGTAATGAGCTGCGGTACAAACCCAAGTCACTGGAGCTCTTATCTGCTTAATGATAAAGACTGGAGAGAGATGTTATCACTGCAACTGCGAGCTCTCTGTCGTAAAAAATGTCACCGCTGCGTGCAAAGACATTAATTGTACGCCGCAAATTGTTCCGTCTGATACTGCTTACCAACAATTTACGGTTCCAGTACAAAATAAAAGAAAAAAGAAAACAAAAACTCATTCAGACTCCCAATGTCCTCAGTTGCTCGGCTCATTTAATTGGCTCGACCAGATAACGGACAGCAGAAGGGGACCAATCAGATTATCCCGCTCCTAAATCAGCCTCTCACATCATCTCCTCTGCGTGCCCTTCTCTCTCTTCTTCTTGCTTCTCTCCCTTTTTTTGCTTTTTTCTCCTTCCACGTCTGCCTCTCTTCTCTCTCCCCCTTCCATCTGCTTTCCCTTTTCCTCCTCCGCCACCGTCCTCCCAAGCGGTGATCTATTAGGGTGGACGGTGATGATGTGATTATCAGTCAATTAACTGATGATGACACCTGATCAGACACTAATTAACGTGGGACGCATGCATGCGACCACACGCACTGAGGGAGGGCCCTCACCTTTGCAGCAGCTCTAATTCAAAATCTTGTAAAAAAAAAAAAAAACAGAAGAAATCTTATTAACAAGCCTTACTGAGGTCCAGAAAATTGTGCCTGACCATTTTTTTTTTGTGGACCCCACAAGACACACACTGACACACACACACACACACACACACACAACACAGCAGTCATCTGCTGTCCCTGCTGAATCGCTTCTTTTGAACAATGACCTCTTTTTTTTGCAATACTACCTCTTTCTTTCTCCTCTTCTCTTCCAGCTCAACATCTTTATCCTCCTCCTAATCATCGCCCTCATCCATCCTTTCCATCCCCTACCCTCTCTCTCCTTTTTCTCCTCTTCATCGCCCCATACCTATTAACAATTGCCCTCCTCCCCTCTCCTCTTCATCACCCTCTTCTTCTCCCTAATCTATATCGCTGTCACTCCCTCCATTGGCTCTCCGGCATGTGGACAAGTTCATTTTCAATCGCGTGCCCCCCCCATCAATCCACCCCTCCTCATCTCTCCATTTTTCTCTCGATCTCCTCCGCTCTGCTGCCTCTCACGCTTTCTCTCATCACTTCCCTCTCTGTCATTTTCAAATAGCTGACACGTATTCTCTCTGTCTTGCTCTCCGTAGTCAAAAAAGGGTGGCTCATCCATCGCACGAGACCGCTGCTTCGCCTCTAACAACCACTTTCACTCCTATTTAGACTGGAAAACTTAAAAACGGCATAATGGAGGCGACCTCTTGTTCCTCTTTATTTTGCCTAGGAACTGATTGCTGCAGCTTTCGATGTTTCTCGGGGCTTGCATGACATCCCATTATGCTTAACCCCCATTTTCACTGTCGTCATAAATACCGGTTGTAAGCCTAATATTATTTTTATCCAATTTGTGTGTCAGCCACTCACTCACACACACATGCACAAATTCAAAAGCAAACTAGAAAAGGCTCGCCTTGTATCAGATGTGTACATATGCATTGATTTCCTGTGTGTTTGTGTTTGTGTGCATACGTGTGGGTGGCTCTCTCGTTTGCCTCGCTGCTCGCTCGGTCCATATGTGCCCATTATCTGGCCGAGTGAGCACACCACACAGACACACCTGCTCCCCTCGGTGCACGGACACACGAGCGCGTGCATGCACGCACACACACCCGCGACCCCCCCCTTGAAAACACAAGGCGCACACGCACACACACACACACACACACACCTGCTCCCCGTGATCTCTGACCCCCCCAACGGACGATTACAGTACTCGCTGACACAACAGTGCACACACGCACACACACACACACACACACACACACACACACACAGCATAAATGCGTGCAAATTTACAAGGAGAACACATAAAGCGGCCGACCACATGTTTGTTATCAGAGCGGAGAGGCTTGCTGAGCAAACATGACAACCTGAAGCTGAAAAACGCATCATCCGGTGCAGAATATTCACCATTAATGGACAAAAGGACGGCCTATTGTCAAGAGAAATACCTGCTCGTTTACTGTACATTGAAAATAAAGTGCCTCTTATTTATCTGAACGCCACGGAGCAGTAAACACACCTCCGTCTGCCACAATTGAGGCCGTTTGTCCCATTTTGCCATGTCAACAAAAAAAGACGTAACAGAAGGGCACATTTACTGTTTCATTTTGTCACAAATGAGGTCAATCTAACAGCAAAACAGCAACAAGTATTTGTGCTGAACACTATTTTTTGTATTCCAGCCTCCGTGCTGTTATTGCACTTTTCATAGCTGCGAAACACTGCCTATAAAGCCCCTTATCGTATATGGATTTATTCATTAAACTAGTAACATACTATCTGGAGCAAGGGAGTGGAAATGTGAAAGTGTGTGCGTGTGTACGTGCACAATCCTCCACACATGAGATAGGTATGACAGTAACATGCCAGGGGAATACGTGAGTATAAATTATGCATCCGCGCTCCGTTTTCAAGCGCACATTGCTCACTGTCATCTGGACTTTCTAGTTTATTACAGCCCCGCCCAGCCTTCGGGCGGTGAATCACGGTTCTGAAGCTCTGATTGGTTCTTGTTTTCCCACTCCCAGGGGGTCAGGGTGGTCGACTACATTTCTTTGAAACACAGGGTAAAAGAAATGGGACTCTTATATATGTATCTGCAACTTCATGTCAAAGAAACTCTCTCGACCGTCACATAAAATGCAAGAGCTTCAGGAAATGAATCAAAGTAGCTCACAGGGACTCATCGTCATGTATTCCTCTTTAAGTGACGGTTGCGACAACCATGACATGCTGTAGTAAACCTGCAGCGTGCTAACTTTAAGCCGAAGATAAGACTGCATGGTTTTAGGCTGTGGTCTAAGATAAATCAAACAAGGTCTAATTTTTTCATGACATATTCCCTCAGATGCACATCATCTGGATATGAAGTTTGATACTGTATGAGCATCCTGAACCCAGTTACTTGCGAGCTGCCTCAATAAAATTGAGCTCACATAGGACTAATGGAGACTAGTGTCCCTCATGTGGTTAGGTTTAGGCTAAAATAGCACTTAGTTTTAAGGTCCACTTGTAAGAATTCCCAACTTGTCAAACACTGAATAAACGTTCTTACAAATCATACTCTAGTTTTAGCTAGATGAGTCATGTAATGCTCCATGTCAGTGTCAATGGCCTCTGGGATCCAGTGTTTAAGGGCTTCTCTGTAGCCAGTAGATATCTGGATAATGGGCATCCATGCCAAGATCGCTTCTTTCATGAACTGGTCATTGTTTACAGTTCAATTAGCAACTGACCTTAGGACTTTTACAACCGGATGTTTGGTATCTAGTCAGATGACAGCAGATGGGTTCCACGATTGCATTTCAGCCAGTGCGCTCCACCTCTTTTTGCTCCCCACATGGACTGTTTACATGCATGCAACCAAGGCCCCCTTCTCTCTCTTATCCCATTTCCCCACGTCTCTCTTCTGTCAAAATCCTCCTTTTTAAAAAAAAATTTCTAACTTTTATAATGGCTTACATGGTAGTATTGACCTTCGAACGTTTGATGTTTATCTCACCAAGAGTTAGACAAGAGGACTGATGCCATTGTCGCTTAGCAGAAAGACTTGAAACACAGGGAAATAGCCAGCCCGGTTCTGTCCACAGGTATCAAAATATACCTATAGCAGCACCTCTAAAGGCTCACTCGTCAACACATCATAACACGTTTGCTTAATCAGTACAAATATCAAGGTTGATGTTGTGGGGTGGTTTTCATATGTTTGGTGTGTATAGTTGGTAGTTGGATTGGACTTTTTACCAGATCAGACATAAAAAAATTGAGTGCGACCGCAATCTTAGAGGCCGACGTTGCAAGCAGCCAATAAAGACAGACAGACAATCTGATAAGTGTCATCTTAGTGACATACTGTATAAGCTATCGCTAAAAATGGATGACAGCACATACTTATTTCACTTATGATGTCAGTTCAGATGAGTACAGAAGATACAGAGTCTGGTTTCAATCATTGCTGTTGCTCGATACTAGAATTTAACAGTTATCGCGCGTTATTGCACAAGAAATGACTGACACGTGTTACATTTTCTTCTCCTTAAGATAATTCTAATGGAGGAAATGTCTCAAATAGCTGATAGCGAAAATAAAATGATGTCACCGCTTTGATTTATGACAAAACCAGTGGCGACATCGCTATCAGCATCCCTTCTTCAAACATTATGAGCTGTGATAGGCAGGAAGAATGACGCGAGAGAGAGAGAGAGAAAGAAGACAAGAGCAAACAAAGAAGAGAGAAAAGTGAGAAGGAGGAGGAAGAGGAGGAAAAGATGAGCAAAAAAAGTGACAGAGATAGCGATTGTGTGGAAGAGGAGGAGAAGGAGGAGAAGCGAGAGGAGGAGGAGGAGGAGGAGGGGGAGGAGGAGGAGGAAGGCTTGTTCACACTGCGCCTCCATGCCGACCTTGCATACACACATATTCACACACAGTGCAGGCAGCAGATATTAATAACTCCTTATTAATATTCATCTGCAGTGGAGAGATGTGAGGCCAGAGTAACCCAGATACCAGCCGTCTCTACCTGTCTCTCTCTCTCTCTCTCTCTCTCTCTCTCTGCCGTTCCTCATCTCCAACAGTTTGTCTTTGCGTTGTGCATACTAGCCCCTCGGCTGACACTCTCATCCCAATTTACTGTGATTGAGAAGACGGTGTGTCTTCTGTTTCTGCGTCGCGAGGACTCCCCGAGCCAAACACCAGTCGGACGGTGACGTTGTGTCTTTGGCCACGAATGAACCCAGTCCAACGCCAGCACAGTAGATTTGATGCTGTCTTGAAATGGTTATGATCAGACTGTGACGTCAGCTTCAAATACAAATGGCAAATTGTTGTAAAGCCAGGTAAATGATATTCCTTTATCATAGTTTTAAGCCTTTGACGACACATAGCAGAAGTTTGATTTCAGGGTCGTGTGTCAGACAGTCAGGTGACTTAGCACAAAGACCGACCTCAGTCCTCATTTAGAGATGTGACTTAACGACGACGTATTATTCTTAGTTTTAGTTGATTTTTTGTTCTCCATCTTTCGATTATAAAGATGCTGAATAAACACCGAGTGCATAAAATCTAGCAGAACAGCTGAATAAGCCCGATGGCGGTAATGTCATATTTCAACATCAGGGCGTTCAGAAAGGATCTCAAGCTGATGGTCGGCACAATTTCACTATAATGGAACTTCATGATTGGACATTTATTGGACAAGCATTGTGATTTTCTGTGTTTTTCCTTTCCCTCAGTGTTTGACACAGTGTTCTTCTGCATGTAAAAGATATAGAAAGTGAAAAGGGTGTAAGACCGAACCAACAGAACCTCCTCTCTCCCACAGAAAACACTGCACCTTGAACGCCTCGTTGGTAGTCCCGCCTTTAATTTAGTGACTTTGTGACATCACACTATGTCACCATGTCATACATTCACACAATGTATGTCTAGCAGCTAGTTTGGCATGTGTGAATTGCCTTACCACAGCTGCTCTGCTGTTGTTAATGGTGCTGGGTCAGGTGTGCGGGAGCTGACCAATCAGAGGAGACTGTGTATTTGAGACAGGGGCAGAAATAGAGCCTTTAAGGAGGAATACAGTGCTGTAGCACTGGACAGTATGAGGAAACGCACGTGTTTTTTGAGAGCTAAAGCATGTAAACCTATTCTAGTAGTAACCTAAAATAAAATCATGAGCCTGAAAATGCACAACATGTCTCCTTTAAACAAAAGTTATTCAACGTCTCAGTGTTTCTGGGTTATATCCCTAAATTCTCTAGACTTTCTGGAACTGATGCCTCTGAAATTCAGGTTTAAACACGTTCTTGTGACTAATGGTTACAGAGGGGACGTGTATTATTTGTTAATCCATGTTAAACACTGCTTTGTTTAATCTTATCTCCTCTCTAGCCTCCCTCGTCTCTGCACTTGCCCTTTTTTCTTTTGTATTCTGCACTGTACTCTCTGGGCTCCTATAATGTATATGCAGTTCAGACAGCGCTTTCATCTAAAGCGCCTTCCGGTAAAGTAATTGCGTTTTCCGTGTGCGTGTGTGTGTGTGTTGTCCCACTGAATGGACCTCCTAACCTTGGCAAGGTCATTACAATGCAAAACCAACTGAGCAACACATGACCACCTGCACAGTACAGAATTAGACAGTGTCTGGGATATTAATGTGGGATGTTTCAGCCGCCATACAGGTGGAACACAGTAAGGTGGGGACAATGAAAGCCAGTATCCACTGCATTTAAACTGAGCATGTAGTTTAACAAGCACAAATAAATAAATAATGCACATATATGATGAACTGAACCGAGTACATTGTACATCATCTGCCAATGTAGATTGACATCACACACCTGGGTGCATCCTGTATGTATGCAGCCTTATTCCTGGAAATATGAAGTTCTCACATCACTGATGCACAAAAATAACTTGAGATCTGTGTTGTGAAATGTTTCCCCATATCTCTATATTATGTTAACGCATGTGAAGAAACTGTCCAGTCAACTGCCTGTCCCAATTACTGCTTTCGGTGTGTGTTTCCATTGCACTCTCTAGCAGAAATCACAAATAGACAAAATTAACCTTCAAACAAACAAAAAAAAAAAACATGCCACTTTAAATTCTTACATTTCTGCTCTGATTGTTAGATTTGTAACCACTCTCCAGCCAGAATCCAAAAACACTGACGGATATCAGCTTTGGCTGCTCACGCTGCCACTTTGGCAGCGCGCCAAACCATCACTCGCGCGTTCAGTCGCTCACTTCCTCAAGTCGTCTTGTACAAACAAACCATTTGACGGTGAGATATGGGACGGAAAAAAAAAAAAAAATCAAGCCTGAAACTTTTCCAATTTGCCAATTTCTCTGGGCGGGCCTGGCGTTGTCGTTGAAACGAACACGCTCCGGTGCACTTTAAATAAACATTCACAGAGGATGGGGTTACCATGGCAAAGGCACTTGGCTGAACACCGTGGCCTATTTTAACTAACTTTGAACTAATAGTTGAGCTCGTCTCCACCTCAGCTTTATAAAGACACTCTCCTCAGTAGGTGTGCCCGTGTACTATAGTGCCCTGCATGACCTGCACACAGCATGATCCGACCTTTAAAGAACTAATGCACACGACAGGCATTTACTATATAAATCCACAAAAAAATCCCGTCCAAAGCCCCTTCTGTTACACATTTTGATCAAATTCCTCCTTATACTTATGGCCTGTGGGACCCTGTTTCCATCCCAGTCAATGAGCGACCCGCTCATGTCTTTGTGGCACAAGAAACAAGTAAAAACGCAACATCAAAATCAAAATGGAAGCACACAGCACACGTTCAAGGTTGTTCCTTTGCTTTACCTCCCTGTCGGTGAGTTTACAGATTTTGCCAAGTGTGCCAGCAGGACTTCCTGACCTCACTTTTTAAAAGAATTCTGCAAAAATGAGTAAAGCATGTTTCCACCAGCTGCTGCCGGGTCGACAAGAGGTTAAAGTGGAGCGTAAAGGGAAATTCCTTGCCCACATTACAAATTCAACCACACAATGTACCAGGGAAATCAGCTTGGACACAAGTGAGCAAGTGACGGACTATCACTCTCCCTTATGCCTTTGAGCAAGGAATGTAACCCTCATTTGCTCCACTGGGATCATCCAGCTGCCAGCAGTAGGAGACTGTGGTTGCACTGGGAAGCTGCCAGGAAGAAGCGTGTGGAGCTGTGTTAATGTGAAGCAGAGCCCTGATGACAGTGAAGTATACATTCTTGAAAAAACTACTTTCACTGGATACACAGGGGGGAAATATTGCACCCAGGGAAAGAAAAAATGTGCTGAAAGTATAAAAGGCGTCAGTCTTTATCAAACTGAAGAAGGATATTCCAACAAAGCCAGACACTGAGCTAGTTAAGAAAAATATTTCAGTATTGTCTTTATCTTGCTGGACGGAATCATAAGTAGAAAATTGGTCAGGGCTGATGATTGTGTTTTAGGGATCCCACAGTCTAACACAGTTTTGGGATCCACAGTCCAAATAAAAGAAATAAAAAAAACAACAACATTCCAGTGACAGAATCAAACATGATCACACATTTCTCCCACACTTTTTAAACGTTTTCAGTCACCTTCACCAGTTTTTTGTTTTTTTTTCTACAGTCACAGCGACGGAGGTCTGTATGTGTTGAGAGAGCCAAGCAGTCCCAAGCCAATGACAACACACTTTCTTAAGCCTGAACAGAGTGTTTGTTGATTTTTATTATAGCATCGCTTTTAAGAGAAAGATCCTCGATGCTGCTGTTTTGATCCCTGCTGAAATATCAGCTCCGCGCTGCATACTAATGATGACAATAAACCACACGCTGCACATGCGTGTGTCTGGAACCACAGACATGACACACACACACACACACACACACACACACACAGACACACACAGTGGCTGCCTCCGAGAGGCACACTTGAATGAGTAATGTGCATTTTTGTCAGCCTCTTATGATGCTAGCCATATTGACTCTGTACTTCTGTATTTCCTGTAACATATTTTGCCGCCTGTAACTGTTGACAGATGGTTAAACTGAAGCGTTTGTAATGCTATTTAAAAGGGAGATTTATATTAATTGGGGGGAAAAACAAATTCCAACACCAGTGTGCTTTGATAAACAGAACTGGGGTATTTTTCAATTTCAACAGCCTCCTATGGGCAGCTTTTTGTTGGCGAGGCCAAAACAAGTCAAAAATCAATATTTTTGTTTATCCGAGGGGCAACAAATTAATTATTCACAGCATCACATTCAGCCTGTTATTCTTAACTTTCTATTCAGAGCGCACAGATAAACATTTACGAACAAAGTGTGTAGTGAGCCGGTTTGGGGAGGCTCACGAGGTCGGACTTCCTTTGACTGTCGGCTCCTGATCTTTCACAGGCCGCGCTGGAGGAGCCGGCGCCTAACAAACAGCCGCTTGTTTAACACAACACCATCAATAAGTAATTCTCAACAGAACAATTATATCAGCAACCATAACCATTTACTATGGGGCCATTTTCAAATGAAATGCAAATTTAGACATTAGGCTTTTGTGAGAGAAAAAATAACCCTACAGCGCGATGATGACAGTGTTTGTCCTTTTAATGACTCTGTATGCATTGCAAACAAAAAGCACACCATACACAGCCGCTCCGCACAAACCAGCCGGCCGCACAACTGGCACAGAACACCAGATAAACCGCACAACACATGAGAAATGTGATATTTTGACAAAACTGTCAGGATAGAGCAGTAAACAAGATGGCACCAATACTGTTTTCAAAATATTCTGTGTGCAAAAAGTGCTTTCATGTATACATTTTGAGTCCACAAGTCACCGTTATGTGTATGTTCTGGATTTTAACAAGGAGCATTTACTCAAGTATTGTATTAAGTAAAATAATGTGGTTCATTTTCAGCCACTTTATACTTCCAGTCCACTACATTGTGGAGACAAACATTTTACTCAGGAGCTGGAGGGGGACCGGTAGAGTTACAGGCGAGAAGGCTGCCAAGACAGTGACCACTGTTCAAGAGTGTGTTTCGACAGTTGTAAGTGGGAAAACACGGGATACTTTTAAGGAGACCTCCGGACATCTCCAAATGTGTTTATGGTGACCAAGACATGATGTTTTCCTAACCAAGTGGTTTTTGTGCCTAAACCTAACCAGAATATAAGCACAGCATGGCCACAACATTAAATGAAAATGTATTCTGGCAAATGGGTTGGCATCTGAGTCAAAGTAGCCAATTTTTAAATGAATTATTTATCAGCAATTGGAAAACAACCCCACTGATTCTATTAATGAGACAAATGCTGGATATAAGGATCCGATTATCCGCCAGGCTTACTTATGGGTGAGTCATTGACACATTTCTGTTGAATGGAAGACGAATGAAAACACTAATTAAAGGCTTTAAAGATGCAGTATGTAAGATCTTAGTTAAAAACATTGAAAACCTAAAATGATCAACATTGTGAATGTAAAGAAATAACAGTTTTGACGACTATGCATTGTGTTGAGGACCCAATGAAGTTAGCATGCTAGCCAGCTAACTTGGGCCTGTCCTGGGCCAAAGTTCCTGTGTTCCCCCTATTTGTTTTGGGTACAGATTTTGTCACTTAGCCCATTCTTACATATTTCACATTAAAAAGTGCTGTCATGATCGCCATTAAAATTGTGTTTAAAAGACCTGAATACCCTTTGTGACCTTGTAACACAACAACAGAACAGTGTATGCTCACACAGCATCATATCAAAAGAATCACAATTAATGAGACCCTCATCTGATCAGACCACAGTAATCACTACACAGCTTTTGCTCTTTGGCGATACAAAAATTCCTTGTATTGCATTCTCCTCGCATGTTTCACGCTCCAGTTTAAAGACACTTCACTCGGCCGCGGCTCCTCTCGACTCCTCTCATGCTGAGCCACATGATTAGCCGTCAGCACCTCGGCCGGCCCGCGCAACGTCACGCAATTTCCCGATCGTTATGTATGACGTGTCATCTTAGCCCTGCTCATGTAACTACCTTATTTACGGGTGTTTTTTTAGCCTCAGGCGTCACGTTCTGTGTAACCACCTCATGATTTGTTTCTGCCATCACAGTACCTCTGTAGGGCCAAAAGCCATGCTGTGACCCAGTTAATACAGACATTGTACTTTCTAATAAAGTTGTATCAAGTATGAGGAATTTGGCTAAATATAGCATTGACAAATCCTGTATTGTAATAGGTTTTGTAACTCCTCTCTCGTCTTTGGGAGACACAAAGGCCTTTTCTTTCTTTAATTTGTGTGTTTGCTCCAATTATTATTTTTTTTTTAACACTTGATCAAAATAAGCCTTATTTCAGTAAGTAGCCACTTATTCTGAGCGATGGCAAGTATGTGAAACCAAGGACAATAAAAAAGACAATTTATTTATTTGTGTCCACGCGTTTTTCGAGATTTTAAGAGGTTTTTATTGGAGTTGGCATGGTCTCGTTTAATTTAAGAAAAAGAAGAATGTAAATTGCACATAGGCAGCTTGAGTTGTGAAATTCATTAGGGAACAAAAAAAAAAGATAAAGGTGGAATATTGCTTCGCAAATGAAAAGCGTTGTAAAATGTTAATAACTTTGCGCCGCTCCTAAAGTCATTACCAGGAACACGCCATAAAATTCCTCTTGAAACACTCATTATCAGCAGATCCGCCACAAATACAGATGGCCCCGAAACTATAAATGAACTTACAATTAACCGTGATTAAGATTCCTTCAATAAAACCTTCATCGGTGGAGAAGAGGGGAGGAGAGGTGACGCCATTTTACTGTCGAGTCAATAATTGTCCTCACAGGAGGTAAAGTGTGTGTGTGTGTGTGTGTGTGTGAGTGATCTCAAAGGGGCAAATATACGGACCCGGAGAGAAGTTGTGGTCTGACGTACGACACACCGGGGAGCCGTCAAAACGAAGCACATGTGTGGTAATGTCTTTGTGCGACACACAATACTTGTCTCCACCGTACGATCCTCCGAGTGTTTTTGTGTTCAGGACCGTAAAAAGAGTGCGTGCACGTCTGCGAGCACGCCTGCAATTAATTGACGAGACTACAGCGCAATAAAACGCTAATGAATGTGCTCCCATAGTTTAGCTCGACAGTCTGGCATCGCCACAGTCTCAGAGGGAGCATTAGGTTTATGACTCAGGCCCTTCCAACCCTGCACATCCCCCCCCCC
>OMLP01012833.1:0-25591 GCA_900302685.1 Spondyliosoma cantharus
ATATATCTATAATTTTATTTCCTAATATTGGTTTCAGCATCATCAGTGGGCTTCTACAATTACCTGTATGGCCCTGCAGCATGTAAAACCATCTTACAACAAGCAATCATCATGGACAAGCCAGCCTCTAGTGAGACACACTCACCTGTGTCAGCAGTGACGGTCACATCTCTGAGAAGACACTGCACGGCAGCCGACCACCTCTCAGCTTCAGCCCTGCTTTCCGCCAGGTAGGCCCTCACCTGCCTGCGCCGGGACACCCCTTTCCGTCGTTTGCCTGGCGGATACCAGTACAGCACCAGGAGAGGGGGCGCGGGGGCACGAGGGCAGCTGCACCCCACTAGCTCAGATAAAGGCAGCAGGAGACGGGCTTCCTTCCCTGGCCGTGGTGACAGACGCTGGATATGTATGTGAGTGTGGGTGAGGGTCAAGGCATAGTTGGAGGCCGGAGCCGGAGTGGGGGAGGCAGCGGGGGAGAGTCCCCCTGGACCACCAGGGCTGTTGGGGCAGCTGTTATTGTTGCTGTTGCTGCCGGTTCCCCAGTTGGCAAACTGGCCGTGAAGAAGGGCTTCTGCCGTCGAAGGTGAAGAAGGCTCTGGAGATCGCATCCTCAATGCTGAAGCGGACACCGTTTGTCAGGAAAAAGTCAGTGTTTTGTTTTTGTTTTTTTTACTGTTGGACGCTTGAAGAGGGAAATTTGGCAGAAAATTCCACCACAGCAGGATTTGCAGGGAAAATCAAAAATGTTTCTTAAAGTCAGTCTGAGAACTTTATCCCTGAAATCTCCTCAAAATCATTGTCCCTCTTCAGTGCTTCAATTCAGAAATAAAGTCACCCAAAAAATATCAATTCTGAGTTTCTGTTCCTGTTTGTCCATTTCAGAAGTATGTCTTCATTTGCAAAGAAAAATGTAATTCTTCCAGTTTAAAGGTTCTTCTGTTTAGAGTATTCATCCAGTGAAGATAGGAACAATTACCAGTCTTTGTGTCACAGTTAGAAAGCTCCCATCACAGTTTGATCTGAAGAGCCATCAGCTTCTACAGTTTACTGCCAGTGGAAAAGCAACACTTCAACATATTCAACGACAACAGGATTTATACATTTATATTCTCCACTATGAGATCAGACATTTAGACGAAAGTTTTCTTCACAAAGATTGCATAAGTGAAAAAAAAAACCAACAACTTTACATTACAACATAATCCACCTATTGTGATAAAAACATAAGGCAGCTGAGCAGCTACTACACATTAACAATAAATCTTTAAATAATTACACAAAAGGACAAAACTGAATCTTCATTGCTTTGAAAAAAATTAAGAATGAATAGGACAAACACACCTTGTTTAGAGACAAGGAGGCTACAACAATTAAATTAAATCAATATACAAGTAAAGATCTCTGTAGCGTATGCTGTTAGATAAGTGCTGGCCAAAATGTAATTAATGCCACAAAGATATGATAAGTGCAGGCTTTTGAAAAGACCTTTGATACTTCTATTGCTATCTTTAATCTCTGTGATTTATACGAGACAGACGAGGGGAGTGACAAAGCCAGACCTCTAGACAGTAGTGTGATACATTAGAGTTTCAGCCAAAGAAATACTCAAGCATTTACTTCATTATCTGTTCTCCGCAAGAACAAGGTGAACACCAGGTAAGACAGGTGGAGACCAGACAACAAAACAAATAAAAAAACAGGTACAAAACAAAAGACAAACAAGGAGACAGTTCCAGGACGGTCCTTAAGTTTATGTCATGGTAATGTCCTTTAGTCAAACCTCACGTTCCCTCACGAAGATCTCTGTTCCTGAAAGAGGACAAAGGAGGTGAAGAGGAAGACAATCAATTGCAGATGTGGACAAAACTATAGCAGAAGTTTAACATTCACTTAAAGGCACTTTCAGAGCAGATGGGTAACAATTTGACATAAAGAAGGAAGTGAGATAAACTAAATAAATTATACTTAATTCTATACTATAATTCAGCTGAGGTGTCGTGCAAAGGTGAATATTTCTGTATCACATTTTGCATACAGAGGCGAGCTGTCACGATAAGAGGAAGAGATTACAGTTACAGGGTGAAGCAATACAAGATCCATCAAGCCCCTTGACCTTAGGTGCGTCTTTGCACAGAATGACTCACAGTCTCACATCCTCAACAGCCTTGCTGAGACTTCACATTATTTTGGACGAAAGCTTGCATGAGATTGACGACATCTGGTTAGCACTTTCATGTTAAGGCCCCTTTTCTAAACAGGATTTGGGGAAACATTCTCTCTTTCACAATTGAAGTCTAGGATTGACATTTCGATAATTGCCGACCTGAATTGTGCTAGATTAAAGAGGTTTTGCAATACGCATTCTACAAAATCTCCCACTCGAGAAATAGGTGCATAAGGAGAAACAGTGTCTCATGGATATAGCTGATCAGTTATGTTAAAGGCCACAATCAAGTTTATCAAACTTTAACGCGGCAAAGTACAATTAGTGGACTATCACCGTGGAACTGCTCATATCTTTCTGTCAAGATTGATAACAGGCAGGAAACATTATGCAATCTGTGGTGCAGACAAAATCAATACTTGGCTGATATCCTGTCTTGATTAAAAAACACGCACAAAAAAGGACCTCACTGATGCCCATTGTTGCACCTTACGTCCTTGAAATGCAGGGCGGGGACACCCACAAATAATGTCAGCGGGCTAATTTTGTCTCCCCACACAATGAGGCTGCTGTTGAGTGATTTCGGGGTATTTTGGTGCTAGCTTATACTTTGAACTCTACAGCATTCCCATACTTACTCAGGGCCACGGCTAACACACTTAACATAATCGTCAACAGCTTTTTTAACATCCCTGACGATGTAAAGTAAAAGCTACGTTTGACCGTTAAACTTTACCGTTGTCATTCACCTAATGTTAGCTAGCAGGTTGACAGGCTGTTAGCCAGCTGAAACACTTCACCTAACTCCAGTTTTAGCTCAAGTTACGAGATGAATAGACAGTTTCATAAATGTTGCAGTCTTTTAAATTGTTATCTAGAAGCAGGAAGTGGTTTGAGTTGAACACAGGGAACTAAACCTAACGTTAAATCAAGGATAGCAGACGCAAGCTAATGTTATGAATACAGTAGCTACTGTATACTGCAGCCAGACACAGCGTTGTCAGTTAGCATTGGCTAGCAGTTTTCTACTTAACGTAGACCAAGTTCAAGCTAACTTTCAACACTACTATAACTTTATTCTTTTGAAAACCATTCAGTCATCAGTTTGGGTAAACTGAAAACTCCCATTTGACTCACGTATTGATTGGTTCGATGAGGTACCAAGTTAGCGCAGTAAACGGGAGATGACAACGTTAGCTAACAGACGTTATGATCTGATCCATCAAGCCGATAACATCAAAATTTACAACTTTAAAGCGTGATATTTTCGCCGGCATCAGATCAGAAAGGGCCAAGTTGAAATACAATACATCAAAGCATTAAAAAAGTCAAATATTTACCTCATCTTCTCCCCCCTCTCACGACAGATAGTCGCTTGCTTGCCTTGAAAACTGTGGCTCGGTGCAGGAAGTGCCTGGAGACGCAGTAGCAGCAGCTTTGAGCGGCGGAGAGGAAATCCAATGGCGATAAGGAAAACATTGCAACACCCACCGACATTCTCCAATCATTGACAGACCAGCACTTCCTGGCCAAGTCACTTTTTTTCCTGGCCAACTCATATCAATAATAAGCTGAAGATTGGTGACGTCAGATAAATTTCGGCCCCTCAGAGGCCTGGCAATGGAAATGAAGGGTAATAAACAAGGAATGACTTGTACATTTATTTTTGCAATATCCCATTCCTCTACTGCGATTTCAACCAGCTGCTACAGTTAAATGAATGTCAGGCAGAGGCATTTTCAACAGTCCAATAAAACACAAAAACAACTCATTTTGTACAGTCGATCTTTTATTCGTATCAGATTGTATGGAAAACAAAACAGACACTAATTCTTGTAGCCACGGCTGGCTCTGCGACCACGAGCCCTCTCGAACTTCCTGCCTTTGGAGCGGATGTAGGGCCTAGAAGAGAAAGAGTAATTTAGTATAAGGTGATGCACGACAAACATTCACGTAACTATAGACAAATACTTGAAGCTTTATTCACCCTCTCTACCTGAGCCCTCATTACCAAAATTGGTCATTGTTAAAAACAAAACATCTCTCCCTCTTGAGTGACGATTACTCATCCAGTGTTTATGTTCTGACACCACATTGTTTGTAAATTGCTCATACAATTGCAGCTTAATAGCCGTGAGTTTGTTTTCAAAGATCTGAAACAACTCTTTCCAATAACAAATGTGAGGCATTTTTTTTTTTTTACTATGGTACAATGAACATTTTGACTGAACTGTTGACAATGAGGTGTTTGGACTCTCTTGAAATCATGATTGCCATATTAAAAAAAAAAAGTGTGATTGTGGAGTTTATTTGCTTTAACACAAGATATGACATGTTAGATTAGGAAAAGCACAGTTGTAAATGATTAAATCAATGGCTGACATCCATTTAGCTGCTTCAATCTCGAGGCACTGGTATTGTGCTTTTTGGGTCACCGTCACAGCTTACAGTCAATGTTAAAACTTCTCAGTTGGAAAAGTACAGGTGTTATATTTAAGTGTCAGCTATGAGAAGACCCATTATCTGCATCTACATCCACAAACCACACTGTAACCATGTATAACAGCTCTCAATAAACTAAGATAAACACTTATAATAAAGATAAATGTGTTTTGGGGAAGTGCCAGAATTTAACAAAAGATCCTGGCAACAGGGTTTTTACCAACAATAGGACTAACAGGGCCACATTCCTGGTACACTTGAACAATGCATTTGGCTACTACCCATTACGGACAATTCAGCCAACCAAATGCTGTAAATGATCACATTGATCAGACAAACCTGGCAACTAAACATCTATTTTCTTTCACAAGGGAGACAAAAGGAACAAGGTAAAGAGGAGATAAAGGGCAAGGAATGGAGGGAAAATGAGGAAGGTGCAAGATGGAGGGAAACACAGATAATGCACGATAGAGTGCATGTGGCAGAAACTTAAAGGAGGAAATGCTGAATGCGAGGACAAACGCAACCCTTTTCCACTGTAATTTCCAGAAGAACCTCTGTCTTTTCTGGCAAAAATATTGATAAAAGACTAGTTTTACACATTAACTGTTTACATACTTGGTGTGGCTGTGAGGAGTTCCAGGGGCTTTTCCAAAGTGCCTGTACACCTGTCTGCCTTTGCGGGGTCCTGGGTGGGGGAGGAAAAGAGGGGGACAAAAATGTTACAGGTTAAAAGCAGTTCCAAATGCTATATAGGATCTCAAATTTTGTTTCTCCCAATTCATATATTTAATGCCAACATTTCACAATTTGAAATATGAAAAATGAATCCAAAAAGAATAAAGAGTTGTATTTCGGCCCAAATTACACTTATAATATATTAGGTATAAATACCTAAGAGTGGCTAGATGACTGACAATATTTCCTTGAATTATAGTTCTGAAGTAATTTTAGAGTAATAATTGAGAGAAAAGTAATATTGTTTAACATGTACTTTCCTTTGTGATTTTGAATTTACCTGTCTTTTTTGAATGTGTAATAAATTGCAATATGACCACTTTGTTTTTGGCCTCGTGAAATAAGGATATGGATGAGCAGGCTGTACATAACTGAACCATTGTACTGATAGTTGACAATACAATGGTTGAAAGACGACGGCCTGCTACAGCAGATACCGGACACCAATTCCTCACAATGATGGGGGATTGTTTCACTAAAAATTAAAACATGATTTCTTCACCAAACTACCAAACTAACATTTGATGCCGATTGTTAGACAATATAACAACTAGTTCAACAACTAGAAACAAAGTGAGGTCAGCAAAGCTTACACATGATGACAGACATTTGAATACCTACTGATTAACAATCAGGCCCAGACTACACAACAAAATCTGCTTTCCTCACTCAAAACAGCATTCTTATCTATGGCATTAAAACAGAGCAAATTCCCTCACAAGAGCAAAAGTCTACACCAATCAGCAACATAAGAGCAGTAGTCTGGCATGCATTACCATGTGGTAGCATTGTTAAAGCAACTAAAACCTGCCAATGCATAATTTAAAAAAAAAGTGTACTACAAACAACTACTCATCGCTCATCCCTGCAGACACATATCTTGTGACTTTGAGGTACCCAGGTTATCGTTTAACATGGGTATCCCTGATGGCATTATATACAGTAATGCTGAGTAGACTTAAAAATGACACATGAAATTAGTACCAATGGAACAACTAAATCTACTTCAATCGTGTCACAATACAACTTGAATATAAATCTACATGTTTGGTTACCTGACAGCAGCACGGTGCCCTGTCCTTTAGGAGCAGCCAAAGCCAGCTGGTCAAAGGTCATCACCTGACCGCCTGCCTTCAGGATCCTGTGGCGGGCACCATCGGTAACTCTCAGAGCGCAGATCTGTGGGACAACAAAAAGATGATGAGGACCATCTCAGAGAATGCCAACAGCAGTGTTGCGAGAGAATCCTTTATGGACTGAATTATATCTTCATGGGAAACACCAACAGGTGAATTCTGCCATTCTAAAAAGGAGGCAGGTTACCTTGAGTTTGGGAAGATCCTGAATCCTCACATCATCAGTGACAGTTCCCACAACAACAGCAGTTCTGTTCTCACGGCCGGGCATCTTCATCTTACGGATCTGGTTGCAATGGAAGCAAAGTGAGAAATTCAGCATACATAATCACATGTCTGAACAACTTAAAAGGGTCATACATAATCAACATTAAACTGGTATTAGTACAAGGTCTGGTCGGTAAATGGGCAACATGATGCAAGGTAAGTGCAGTTATTGGCTGAACAACATGAATAGGGCTGCACAATATGATACAAAAATAGGACTTTAAGAATGTCATTGGTTTCAAAATTAGTGGGATGTAATATTTGCATTAATTCATGTGACAATTGTTGGGGTCTGTACCAAACAAACATTTACCACATCTAGAGGACAAGATCTGTATGCTAGGGCACTTCGCAGTACATCAAAACGCTGTTTTGCAATATTTTACCTTAGACAAAAAAATTACACCCATGATTTGGATATTACACATGCCCATATTGTACTTTCCATAATATTTTGATCTATGCTGCCCGAGTGAATAGCATGGTGCCTACAACATTTCCATAAGGCAATAAAAGCTCAACAGAGCCAAATAGGAATAAACACTGACCAAAGTTCTATCTACATTTGTTGACCTATATCCCACTACATCACAAAATTCAGGGCCACTAGAAAGCAGAAAAGCCTAATGAAAACAACCAGAAATGCAGTAGTTTCAATGATCTCACTACCCACACCTCAAATCAGGATACCTAGAGATACTACCCATTTATGATACCGTGGACCTCCTCTGATTTTAAATTCTGTACACCTCAGTGCACACAACTAGTTGCATCCATTTTTATGCAAGGTCACATGAGGCCAGGGATGCTGTGGCACTTAAACATGTGCCCACTGTGACCGGGTGAACGGAAAGAGATGGTGGAATTAGCGACACTGTTTTTAAATCTAGTCTAATCAGCCCTAGTGGACCGAACTGGTGCAACCTCCACAGTCAGTCAAAATCTTACACTGCTAAATCATACAGGCACTGACATAAATGCACTGTGTCAAAAATGCTTTCCACTCTCAGAAAGCAAAATGATCTATATTCCTACTGGCTAAGACGGTACACCTATCCAAGAACAAAAATTCTCAGTGTTGGGCAGGATGAGAGACAACTGAGACTTACCAGACGGGAGATGGAGATGGGGGGCCTGTTGGTTCTGCTCATGAAGAGCCTCCTCAGGACGACCTTGTTGAAGGGAGCATTGGAGCGGCGGGCCAGGAACCTGTACAACTGTAAAAATAAGACAGGGCAGAACAAGGAGGGACATTATACACGATGCGACTATATGGTGGTAAAAACATGCATATCATCACAGATTCGAATGTTCAAGGCTCAGAGGAAGTACTGTACTACTGCTGATATCGTTCCAATAAATCAAGCATTAAAATGTGAGTTTAAATTACCTTGACCAGGAGCCTCAGATAGATATCCTGGCTTTTTGGTTCTTTCCTGTGCACCTTACGGTCCTTGTTGTGCCTGATGTCGACTCCCTTGAAAGGTACACAGAAGAACATTAGTACAACAAATTAATGCAGTAACAAGCACCTCCTGTAAATTTGACATTAAAAACATCCTGTATAACAGCAATGACACCTATCACATGCAGGTTCCTTTGAACAGCTTATATTTGAGTCTACCACCGTCAAACCACAGGTATGAGCAGAACTTAAAACAATAATCGAATGGTTGTGTCTCTTGCGTTAACTTATACAGCTCTACTCGTAAATGAGGGACAGGCCGGTTCACACGTTGACACTCCACAGCTAACATGAGCCACACAGCTAACGAGTTTACAGTGTAGCGTATGGCTGAGTTCTACATTTAGAAACACGGTAACTTTCAAGAAACGTGCATTATAGTTTTAACATAATATTCCGCATTCTGGCCACTTTCGAAGCTCGTTTCTAACCCACATGAGGGCTGGAAGTGGCCGTCTGTACGGGACCAGTTCGCCATCAAACAGGTTAAGCTAATACAATTTACATGGTCAAATAAGACCAAATCATCACAGGACTTCGGCGTAAATGATGCCGAGAACTACTTATGATTGCCATTAAACACATGGGAGGCTTTAATTCAGAGGATGACAGTGGATAGTCAGGCTATCGTATTTTAAAATTTCTACTAGCGACACCTACCATCTTGGACTCAGAGCGAAAAGGGAAAAGGAAGAGCCGAGGTATCGCGATAAACTGTGCGCTGAAATCTCGGGTCTCTGATTGGTTGAAGGGTAAGAGCTTCCTGCTGTGACCAAAATCAAAACATGTGGTGGTCCACGAGGCTGCCTCTAGTGGTAGAGAGGGTGATAGAGCCAGGATGATCCTTAGTTCACATATCACTCCGTTTATTACCGATTTAAACGGTCATTTCGGTTTATTTAAGGGTGTAAAAATGATGGTGACAGAGTCGGACCCTGTTCAAGGCTGGCAAATACAGTGGCGTTAAAACTGTCTATTTATCTATTTAGTGTCCACAGCAAATAGAACCCTGGTGAGGGTTTCCCTGCACCAATAGTTTTCACACTGTCCCTGATAAATTATTACAATAAATGACATTTTATAGTACAATTAACAGTCTAGTCAATAATAGATTATTAATATTATTAGATAGATTAATAGATTTTCTTCCCACAACTGTCATTTGCATTTGATGAAAGGAGTTATTTACATGATTATATAATCTGAATGAATGAATGAAATGTACAGACCAAAAAAACACAAAAAAAGCCTTTTTACCTTTATTAATTAAAAAACAACTTCGACAGTTATTCCAGTATTTGATGCAACGACACAGTGGCAGAACCATTGTTCTCTGTGGTCACAGAGGTAACACCACCGTTATCAGCAGGAATAAACTCATGCAAAGTTGCACTATTCAAATTTGTCAATCTTATTTGATCCTCCCTTATTTCCTCAGTAAATGTAATGACTCTGCAAATGAACTCTGCCCTTAAAAATAAGCCTCAACTGATGTCATGTCTGATGTGGGTTGTAAACAAAATAACACTAAAACATTCATTGTCACAAAGTATTTGTAGTACATCAGTGTTTAGTCCCGTGTAATTCATTAGAATGAACAAAAACAATCAATATAAAAGCAGAATGAAAGAAAGAAATTGATTAGTCCAAAAACTTGCATCATGAAGCCAAAGATCTTAAGTTTATTCGAGTTTCTGGCCCTGCTGCTGTCTGAGGTGACAAAGGTAGATTGTGAACGTCAGAGCAATTCCTCCCAGAAACACTGTCCGAGCCACAGGGGGGACGAGGGCAAAGTTCACTGCCTGAGATGGCGAAAGAGATGAAAAGAAAATAACATGTGAATCCGATGTGCAGACAGAAATTGACCAGTGATGGGATTAATACAAGAATATCTCACCTGCATTGTGGACCAATACACCACTCCAGCCTAAAGAGAGGAACAAAAGGTAGAGTTATACATACATAGACAGACAAGAAGATTTATTACAAGACATTTGATAATCATAGAGTAACGGCAGCAGCC
Organism: Spondyliosoma cantharus; assembly: GCA_900302685.1. Classification (NCBI taxonomy): domain Eukaryota; kingdom Metazoa; phylum Chordata; class Actinopteri; order Spariformes; family Sparidae; genus Spondyliosoma; species Spondyliosoma cantharus. Next base: position 10,236 of record OMLP01012833.1, read on the forward strand.
TTTGACTGATTGTGTACCTTGTAAGATGTCCAGAATTTCTGTCTCCAGTCTTCAAGTGGATCATCTTTGTTTTCTAGTAAACTTAAACCTAAAAAGTAGTGGCAGATGTTAAATGTTTTATTGTTATCAAAAAATGTTTTGATAATCAGCAACTAAATCAGCACACCAATGTCATATTCTCAGACTTAGCGGGGTTTATGACTTGATGAAAATAACAATACAAGTAAGATAATGGCAGCAATAGGGAACTTTTAGAATTTAAAACAAATAATACTCTTGTTTGATTAGTCTTGCCAACATCTTTTATGTGGATGGACTAATAGGGACTGTTTTCTATCTTATGCTGACTGTAAGTTTGATTTAAGCCATATTCAGTCCGTCTTTGTGAAACCTTTTCATAGAATTTCCCAGAAAATGATTAGGAAACTGTAGACACATAAAATAAAGTTCTACCAAAGTGTTTTATCTAATTCTATAATGATATGAGTGCAGAATTTAGGGGATTATAAATCAAATAAAAGCCTTTTGTGAAAAATAGGGTTTAAGATAATAAAAGCACCACAACAGACACAAGCACAACAAATGATTCAAATAGGCTTTGTAACGGACTCACCAATATAAAAGGCACTGATGGTGAGTGGAGCTGCAATCAGCTGATCCACCACAACTTTCCCTGTCACCGCCTTTACTCCACCTCCCGGCAGCATCCTCTCCAGCCACCTGAGCCAGTGGTAGTTGAAGTTAGCATGGAAACAGAAGCCAACGGTCGCCACTCGCGCCGTCTGACACCAGTCGATGCCAGCTGGATCCTCGGACGTGGATCCTGCAGTGTGTTTCCCTCCCAGCACACTCTGCTGTATGAGGTCAGCAGAGGCGAACAGCGTTGTGTATCCCAGGACGTTACTGATGTACGGATGAGCCTTGAACGCAGCCCAGGCCCGGTTCATGGTAATAAATCTGAGCAAAGAGAGGATTAAAGCTGAATTCATTTATTATAAAGACACTGGGTATGAGTGATTTACATTATGAGAGGGGCTTTTAGACACTTCAAAAGGATGTTAAAGGAAAATAAGCAAAATTTAAAATGCTGTATCTTGAACCATCCTACTATAAGATATGGCTTTTTTCCAAGAGGTACTCAAACCTACCTTTTAGTGAAGCTCTTGTCACCCTCTCCCTTAATTTCCAAAAAGCAACAAGACACCAGCTCTTTCCTGATTGGTTTTGTTGGACGAGGAGGAGCTGAGATGGCTCCACAAGAGAGGGTGGTTTTCTTCTCACCAGGTCAAAGTTCTGTGAATGTGTGATAAGTCCTTTATCAGCCCACTCGAGAGGAATCTGTGAAAACAGCACCTGTGAGGAATGTTAAAGAAGTGACGCATACAGCCGTAGATCTGCAGTAGACAATAGAGAAGTATGAAAAACAAATGAGCCTCTTATACCTCGTCACTTGAGTAGTTGTTGACAACAGCACATGTCACTCACCACAGATTTTTCTCATTTGCTGAAGTGTTGAAGTTGAGACCACAGCAGGAAGTTAGCTCTGCAGCTCTCCAGTCAGAAGCACATGTGGTGTCACTATAAATAGAGGCCACTCCTGCAGAAAGGCTTCCTTGCTTTGAGGAACATGAACAAGACGACTTCTCAGTTTATAAGAGTAAAGAACAGAAGCTGATTGCATTGGGATAAAGTGTCACCATTTTACATGAAGAACAGCAGAAGTGTGCAACTGCTTTCTCAAGGATGAATGGAAATGACTAAAACCTCTGGATTGACTGTAGGTTTTTGAAGAAGATATTTTATTACAGTTACTTTAAAGGGCTTGTGCACATAGTATGTTATTAATGGCAGAAACAATCTAGTATCTAGGTAAAACGTCTTTATGCAGATAGTTGAAATTGGTTCTAAGAGACATGTTGATGGCTTAGATGAAGAAATAACTGAAGTTAGCTGGTGAAGGTCAATGGGAGAAAAGCAGTCCAGATATATATCTGGTTTTAGAGCTGTTTCAAAGGTTCAGGGTTTCAGGTGGTTGTTGATTTCGTCTCTGATAAATAGGATTTTATCATTAAACAAGCCCATAAAGTTGATGTGCATATCACAACTTAGTACAGCTTACTCAGGGATCGGAGTTCAGCTGAATGTAACTCATTTCTCCAAACACTTTGGATTCATAGAAGACATGACATGTTGGAGGCTCTCTAGTGACCCAGAGGCAAACTATAATCATGCTTCTTGGAGTTGCACTAAACTAAAGCTATTCTGGGAAAATGTAAAATGCAACCAGAAAGATAGTATGTGGTATTTCATTACAAACATCTGTGCTGTACTGTTGTGATGTACTTACAGGTCACACCGAAGAGGAAATACAAAGAGGAGACACATACCAACAAAAATACTGCTTGCAGCCACTAAGAAGCTGTGAGACATGTCAATATAGGCAGTTGCACCAATAACAGTGGATATTTCTCATCTCATCCAAATGAAATAAACAGATCTTTAAAAAAAAAAAAGATGTCGGCTCTGTCATTGATAATGTTCAGTTATTTGTTTGATGGAAAGGTAGATCTGTTTTGTGTAGGATCCCTGTCATAGGCATTATGGGCACATGCCTGAGGCTTTATTGCCACTAGACAGAGGAGAAAACAACTGCCTACCTTAGATAATGTTGAACATACATTTTGAAATATTCTAATGTTTAAAGTAAAAAAAAATTCAAAACTTTATTTCAATATTTATATATTTACTTCATTCATTTTTAAACACACATAACATCACCTATGCTTATACAGGTACATGACTAACCAACTAAGGTATGTGATTGAGTTGATGAGTTGATTTTGTCTGTAGAACAAATATCAATATGTACCTATAGGGGGGCCCTGAATAATACAGCCTGCTTCGACAAGTCTGATCATTTAATCTGGCCCTGATGTGTCTTTTGAAGGTTAAAGGAAATATATTTTCAGTATTGTAAAAATGGATCATTTGAATGTAACAAAATGCCAAACAAGTAATTCAACTGTTTAACATGTAAAAACTGGAAATGAGAATGTACATAAATATCTCATGGCATCTTATGTTCTGTGTTGGTTATGTCACATGTTGCTCTATCCAGATTTGAAACTCAAAAACAACTAGACTAGACATTAACTAAAATCAAAGCCCTGGAAAAGACTTTGTATCTCAACGGGATACTGGGTGTAAAAAAACAAAACAAATTTGAGCTGCAACGATTGGGCGACTGATCGTTTCAGTCATTTTTCATGTAATAATGACAAACATTTGCTGGTCACACATCTTGAATGTGAGGATTTGCTGCTTTTCTTTGTCATTTATGACAGTAAATGAGGAGTCTCTGGGTTTTGGACCGTTGGTAGGACAAAAGAGGCAATTTGAAGATGTGACTTTTGGGCCTTTTGTACTTTTTTTTGGACAATTTATTGAACAGTTACTTGCGATTTGTGAGAAATAATCGTCAAATTCATCAAAGTAAAGATGTGGGAGCAAAAATAAAGAGATGCACATAAAACTTGTTTGATTTTATTTTCCTCTCAGTCTTTGTGAAAAGGACCGCCTCTATTCACCCACCTGCTGCCATAGATATGTAAAATTCTGTATTTGGAAGGTGAGCTATTGAATTGCAAAGGTCAATTAAAGCCACTAGCAACCATCTTAGCTCTTCTCTCTGAGAATGTGATAATGAGGGCCAGAGTTTAAGATGATCAATTAAGGGCTTGTTAACTGCCTCAACTGGTGCGTTTGTGTCTGGCAGTTTTTAACAAGCGGCCTTTAGTGCCACAAACAATGGAGACGTGTGCCCACACCTCCACGAGCCGTTGACTTATCACATAATTGCCTCTTTCTTTTCAGAGCCTCTCATCGTGTCTCACTTCCTCACCCTCTATCAATTTGTCAAGTTGGGTTTCATTCATACTGCCGGGGAAAAAGAGAATTTGGGCATTTGCATTGAGCGCTTGTGTCACTTGACTTAATTTGCTGCAGATACACACACAGAGACATACAGGAAGAATTCCTCTCTCTCCCTGTGAAGCAGCCCGCCTCTGTCAAACTGAGTCCTCACTGCAGTCTGCAGGAAGATTCAAGAGGACACACAGCAGCCTGAAGAGGAACAAGGTAAATATATATTCTTTCATACTGAGCTGAACAAAACCCAGTACTCATATCATTTAATTAAAGGTGCACTATGTATGTTTTTTAGCCTATCCTCATCTGAAAAATAAAAAGATACAGGCAAATGTTCAAATACAAATGTAAACATACGGCTTTAAAGTGTATCTCAAGCTAATGTTAGTCCGTATCTTTTCTGTACAGGCCTGTAAAAAAAACATTCCTTTCCTTTTTCATCAAAGTAGCAATACTGCAATATAATAAAACAAAAGCATTTCAAATGTTAAGCAAATATGCCCATGTATGAGCCATAAAATGTACTTAAAATATAAAAATGTCTGCAGTGCAGTTGTCCTTCTTAGTCATATCTGTATCTGTATTATTCACATTTTTTTCTATTATTCTATTCTATTTTATTTTTATTTTTCATCAGAGAAGGATCTGATTTGTTTTTCCCTTTATGCCTAAACAAACTAAATAAACAAATTCTCTTTGTTTTCGAGACTAAATAAACACATTAACCTTAAAGGACAACACAATTTCATACTGTTAAACTTTGTTTATATTTGGCGGACCCTGCCACCTTTGTACCTTTGTATTCGTTTGTATCATTACCCCATTAATGTATGTAAATATTGAAATTCTCAGTTTGAATTCCCTCTCTAAAACTACATACTGCCCCTTTAATCCATCACTGAATCACTGTCTGTCCCGCTGCTGATGACTTTTGAGTTGCTTTAATGTGTGAATGTCTCCGGTGATGGATCAATGAAGCCTTACATTTCGGTGTTATATTATTATATCCGTAGTTTGTCATTAAAGTAGCATTTTATGTTGCAGCTTGTTGAGGTGAAGCCAGTGTCAACGTGTATATTGTACTTTAGATTTAGTGCAATATTTATCTCTGAAATGTGAAGTATAAAGTATGAAGAAGCTGTAGAAATGTTAAATACTTGAGTAAATCTATTTTGTTGGTGTCATTAAGAAGTAACAACATTTTAAAAACTGTTTAACAGAGCGCAGTATCATCGATGTTTAAAATGCATGACAAATGTTATTGAGGTCAACGGTTTAGAAGGAAATAATTACTATAATTAGAAGTATTTTCCTCACATGTTAAAAATCTCCTCCAGCCCTGTTTAAAGATGTAGAACACTGTACTTTGGCGAGTAATGTGTGTTTCTGATGTGGTTTTACAACCAAAAGTGTAATTTTGAACAACCCTCCCTCTTTCAGCCATGCGGCCATCCATCTCTGTGACACTTGAGCCTGGGTTGGAGCGAGGCGTCCCATGCGGTCGTGACCTCTACACCTTTGTGACTTCAGCAGCAGGTCACATGATGAGGACACTTCAGAAACCTCGCAAGAACCGACCGTCCAAACGACAGGTCAACCACCGGCGCTTCCTGCACAACATGATTCAGAGGTGTGACACCTTTCCGTCTTCAAACAGTGTACTGGGGACCTTATTTTCCCCTGAGAACCCCTAATTTATTCAGTTATGGAAATTTTTTTTATATTTCCAACTTTGTGTTTTTACTTCATGAATATAGCAAACATAAAAAGTTTGAATTTCTTCTCCATAGTTACATAATGCCCCTTTAATGTGCAGATATGACAATGTTATAAATCTTTTCATTCAACTCTCGGTAAGAAAGTGGATAAGCAATTTCCCCAAAATGTTGAACTATTCCTTTAAGGCTACAGATGGAAACCATTGTTGTTCTATATTTCATTTTACTCCCCGTCGTCTCTCTCAACAGAAAGTTTGCCGACATAGAAGCAGCAAACCACCGGCTGGCATCCGCTCTTTATTTTAAGGAGGAGGAAAAAAACGTGACCTCACTGGCATCACAGGAGCCTGAGACACCTGACAGCTCAGGTAGCCCCTCTCCAGGTGGTTATCTACAAGATCCTGATAAATGCAACGGTCACACAGTTGCAGATGGCATCTCTAAGTCTAACTGTGACGTCTCTATTGGCTCACATGAGGCTGAGATCAGTGAAAAGAAGGAGCTGGACCCGGGACATCTTTGGAAACAACACCCCAGATCACAGCCCCCCAACCAGAGCAAAGACGGGCAAAATAAAGGGAGTAGAAATGCTAAACTGATTGAAGCCACATCTATGAGCTCCCCTTCAAACAATCACCATGAGGCAGAGCTCTTTCATAATGAGTCTCATGATGATCAGAGTCCATTAAAGTCAGCAAACAGCCTCTCAGACGACTCTCAAACAGCTCAACAGGAGTCTAGTTTCACCCTAAATGTGGACATGTCCCCTGTCTTCTCTCCACAGCTCTCGCCGTTGTCTCTCGACTCTTGTGACTTTACAGACACCTCAACCTGCACAGAGGACCAGAGGAACATCGCTGACATCTCAGAGGCTCAGTGGACAGATATCTTGGACTTTTTCAGTGTTGGCAGTATGGAATTAGGAGGCTGTGTGGACGTGGAAGCCTATTTTGAAAGTATCTGTGCATGTCAGGGTGAGGCTAGGCAGGAAGCCGGTGCTGAGGTGGAGAATCTGCACTGCGAGGCAGGTGAGTGCAGATATGATTATGGATACAGCTGTCATGCAGATCAGGGTCTGACCATTAACCACTTCCTGAGACAAAACGAAGACGCTTCAGAGACACAGTTTAACAGTTTTAAGCCGCCTGGCATTAACAACCAGCTCCAAACATCAGTTAACCTCCACTGTCACGCCTCTGAGCTGCAGACATATCAGCACCCGCGGGAGGAGAGTTCCTGTATGCTGGTGAACAACCAAAACTTTAGACCGTTTGAGGGTGTCGCTCAGTCATTCTCTGCCCCACTTCTTATTCCTGAGCATCGTCCCATACCAACACCGCCACATGAGGGCGACTGGCTGTTCACTGACATCTTAAAGGACAGGAAGTCACTTGACCTTTGAAGGAGTGGTGGAAAGAGGTGCAGCATCTCTTCTGCATTGAGGTGGTTAAAGTATGATGTGTCTTTTGGATTTTGCTCATTTGGATGTTTGAACGTCTTGACTTGAATGCAGTTACAAATCTGTGGTTTTGACAGTCTGAACTCAGCAGGAGCTTTTCAGGATGTGCTGTACAAGTCCAAAAATCTGGTCAAATCTCAAGCAGTTTATGTGTAAATGCTGTGAAAATGGAGAAGGAACCAGGCAAACAGGAAAAACATATCATACATTTGTGTCTTTTAGTGTGCCTTGAAGCTGACAGGCTCTTGAATTTCTAATGTCAAAAACCTTTGATTCATCAAAGTGACTTGATGAGTTTTATCCATGTTTTTCTCTCTTTCAATTCACACCCCAACCTTTTCTTTTCCTGACAGGTCTAATAACCGTCAGGCTTTCAGACACCCACAGGAGCTCTCAGCTCTTATTTAAATGGAGATGCACTGAAAAGATATGCTAATATAACTGTAATTAGTCTTCACTTGTCTTCTTGTGTTTTCTTCCCACAAAAAAAAAATTGCTACACCTACAATTACTACACCTACAAGTCTTAGTCTTTACAATCAATTTACCTTGCTCAAGATATAACCGCAAATTCAAGATGGACTGTTTTTAGCTATGTACGAGTCTCAATCTGAGTATTGATTACAGTAACATTAATGTGAGTATAACATGTTAATGTTTAAAGTAATGATACATGTTCATAATGCCAATAAATTGTGCCGTTATAATGTTAATAACTTTTTTTATATGTGTGTGTGTGTGTGTGTGTGTGTGTGTGTGTGTGTGTGTGTGTGTGTGCGTCAGTATCAGTGATGGAGAAAGTATATAATATTCAGAGCCTAAAAGTGGCAATACTGCAGTATTAAAATATTCCATTACAAGTCATGCATTGAAAATGTTGCTTCAAGTACAGAAATATTATTGGCAAAATACACTTAAAGTATCAAGTAAAAGTACTTATAATGCAGAATAACACACTAGATATGAGACAGCATATTATTGGGTTATTATCAGTAGCACTTTACAATTTTGTTTGTGTTTCGACTGTTACAAAAATGCATCATATTTTATCAAAAGGAAATACTCAAGTACAGTACAAGTGTCTCAAACTCTAGTACAGTACTTTCTGAAAGTACTTAGTTATTTAGTATGTGTGCATGCCCAGCTTGTGATCCCAAAGAAACACACAGAAACACAAAGATCAAAACCAACGACATATATTAAAGGTAACCCCAGTCAGATGTTTTATAATTACAGCATCATTAACAAAAAAAAAGGCTAAAACATTAAAACACGTTTGTCCATAATGTTTCAAGTTGCACAGTAGCCATAAACAAACACAGAGAGAAAAATAACACCTCAAAGAAGCACCGGCCTCGTCTCTTGCTACAGACGAACAGACCTCATCTGTTCTCGTTCCAGCGGTTCGATCCACGCGTCTTCAGATTTGGGTCTATCAAGGTGCCAACGAAGTGGCCACGTTTAAGCGTTGATATGACATTCTGAGATTACAACATTTAAGTTCAGAGTGACGGACTGTATCGTGACACCTGATGTCAGCTCATTTGGCTTAATGCTGTCGGCCTCTTTGAGATATATTACAACTCGTCAGAAGAGACGTAACGTGCCGACAACGTCCAGCTGTGTTTACCTCCACTGGTCATGTGTAAAGTGCAGCATTTACACAACATCTTTAAAAAAACAAAACAAAGCGTCAAACAAATCCTTTGCATATTGCTAAGATAAAAGAATTGTACATAGAGAAAATAAAAAATAAAACCCTTTAATAGGGCGTTAAATATACGTCGTCAGTAGTCAAACTCTTTCTTGACCCAACTGGTTCGATCTTTCTTCACCTGAATCCTGGTGAACCTGGCATGGCGGAAGTGAAAGCTTAACATGTCTGAAGATAAGGATACACATGGGACGTATTGAAGTCATAATCCACACACTTGTTCTTGTTTTGTCTGTGCAGTGCTTCACTTTGCATTGTTTCACTAAAATATACACCTGTTCATTGAAAACAGAAAGAAGAGGAGGGAGCAGTGATGACAACCCTGTTTACCAAAAACTACTGGACTGGTCATTAACAGTAAACAATAACGTGATCATTAATCCTTTGCCATGTACCATACCCAGGATAAAAAGAAAACATTCAGAAATTCCAGAAACATTTGTGATTTCAGCGACACAATCTTAATCTTTCTCTAGTTCCAATTGAAAGTTAAAGCGTCAGTGGCATTCTTTATCATTTAAAGGAATACTTCCTAATTTTGGGATATAGACTTATTTGCTTTTGTTGTCAAAGAGTTAATCAAGAAGATTGAAACCACTCCCATGTCTGTACAATAAATATCAAGCTACAGCCAGAGGATTTTAAGCTTAGCTTAGCACAAAGATTGGAAACAGGGGGAAAGCGTTTACTACTCTCCAGTTAGTAGTTTCTAAAATTTAGAAAGTTTAGGGTATTTACAGGAGTTTTGTGTGGGACTACTTTTTGGCAGGGTGCAGTGACTCCCTCGCTGAGACGTACTCAGGCACTCCCTGTAAAACCACAACTTGTTTTTAAATAACAAACTTTGTTTTTAAACATAAGTACATAAATACACCTACCAGCTTTAAGTGTATTTCGTTACCATTGTACAGAGCCAGGCTACCTTTCCCCTTGTTTACAGTCTTTATGCTAAGCTAGGCTACCCAGCTGCTGGCTGTAGCTTCATTTTTACCATATAGACATTGAAGTGTTATTGATCTTCTCGTCTAACGCTTGACAACAAAAGCAAATACGCTTACTTTCAAGACTGTGAAACTATTCCTTTAAAACATATCTATTCGTGTGCATGTCAAAAACTAGACATCACATGGACTTCTTGGACGGCCTTAAAGCTACGACAGGCAAACAGGTGCTGAAGTTAACACAATATGAAACATGCTGAGAAACATGTTTCATCTCAGGAAAAACATCTTTAAAATCAGGTTTGACAAAAACATTGTCTCACAGCAGTGTCATCAAGCTTCTTGTGTCTGGTTGACACCACACACGTACTTTATGTCATTTAGAGTTGATAGCCAGGGTAAAAAAAATCTACTTTTTCTTCTACTTGCATCATAAAAATTCATTCCTCAGTGCCTCCATCTTCATTTTTTAATCTAATACTACTAGAATCTGAAAATGCTTTGAGTCTCGTGCTCAGTTATTCTACAATCTTCTACACAGGAACTGCTAGCAGGGAGTTTATTCTACTACGAACAACTCCAGTAGAGTCACCGGATGATAGTAGAATACCTAACCAGCATCTACTCCTGTCATCTACTCTATTCTACTGCTACTCTACATTGACTACAATTTTAAGTCCCTTTTTCTCATCCATACGCCCACCATTTGGTTAAACACAAAAAAGCTTTGTTTGATCAATAATTTACACAGTTAATCAGTAAAAACCAAAATTGCAATGTACAAGATGCCTGTCAACATAAAATATGATGTGTTCATCAGTCGAAAACGGGGAAAAAAAGGAAAAGAAAATTGTCACCATTCATTTGGCTTTGGATAAAAAGATCAGTGAATACAGCTGTCAGCAGGTTGTTTCTAGTCATGTTGCTGTAATAGACGCTTAAACTCAAACCAGTTAAACCACCAGAAAGGACTTCCATGCAAATTCACCTCTGAGACCTGATGCTGTGATGCCGACTGAAACTGAAAAGTCTGACTCATCGGGGCCAGCAGGAGCAGAAATAATCCGACCGACATGCTTCCCCCTACAAGACGGAGTCGTACAGAAAATAACCAGCGCTCGGTAACTTAAGCTCACATCGGATATAAATGATACAAATTTCTGAAGCAATATGTTAAAACTTTAGTTAAAGAAACTATCTAATAGCTAATACCTACTGCTTTGTCTAACAACATACTGTTTCTAATCTACAGAAAAAGGATTTATCACCTAAAACAACTGCTTTTACCATCAGATGTTCGTTTTTCTTTTGACAAATTATATGAAAATGAGATCAATATATTATACAACTATGATCAACCATTTCCAATAAAAGTTGAATTAAATATTGGTTACTAATTGCCATTTCTTTTTTGTTTACTCACTCTTTTCTCTTTCGTTTGCTGGATTTCTCTCAGTTTCCCGTATGAAAATTTGCACCGAACACACACTCCTAAATAAGATGGATCCTCTGCTCCATGTGTGTGCCTGACGTCTCTCGTTAACTACTTTATGTAACACGTATATAGATTGTCTTTTCAGAAGTATTTTTACCCTCCAGCAGCCCAGATTGTATTTGATCATCAAAGGGTTAAACATGGCTTACTTTAAAATACCTCCTTGTGTAAAAGACATAACCACCTCGATAATTTCTAATCACTGTACAGCAGCAAGAAATTAGTTGATAATATTTCACTTTCCCCATTGGAACTCTGGGAGTTTAGTTTCTCAGAAGTGCACTACAGAGATGTGATGTAGAAATTTCCAGTCTTTGTTGTTTTATGACACAGTTTGTTACAAAATCTTTGTAAAATCAGATTTGTACACTTTATCTGCTTGTCAGTGAGGTTGTTTCATAGTTATAGCGCCTGATGTTTGCATCCTAAATGACTTTGTTTACCTTTATAAACTACAGTGTTATGTACTATGTGCGTGTCACTCCTCCACCCCTGAGTAATCGAGGCTGTGAGAGGCAGATGTGTGTGTGTGTGTGTGTAGGTGTGCATTTTATGTGAGTCCATGTGCGCGTCACTCTGTGTTATTGACAGTGTAGGGCGGTGGAGGGTCCAGGCTGTGTTCAGAGGAGGGAGTCGGGGTCCCTGGGAGCCCGGAGGAGGGTGTCGGCGAGGCAGGGGGCTCCTCTGAGTCAGAGTTCTCCAACGAGAGGTCGTCGACCAGCGCTCTGCGCCCACGCAACGACAGGGGCAGCGGAGCACGCCTAGACAAGAATAGAGAGAGCGTTACAGTATGACCAACCAGGGTTCACTGAGTGAAGTGTGAGGCAAAGATTTATGTGGAAAACTAAATATATAATGTTGCCCCCATTTCCCACCTGGTTTTGGACAAATCCAAAGCATGATTTTCAAAAATATAGAAAAAGGAGTAATGATGTGAAAGCTCTTTGGTTGTCAAATGACTTTCTAAACTTGTCCCATTAAGTCCCCAAGATACTATTAGTGGAAGGAGAAGCCTCATCCTTCAAACTTTTTCTCTTCCATTTAAGCAAACTGGAAATTCAATATCAGTCACATACTTGAACATTTTAAGAAGGTTTTTCTCTCTAAAGATGTTAGTGGTTGGTACTTTATAGTCATAAGGAATGACTCAAAACCTGCAGGTTAAACTGGGCTTCCTTTAAACCTTTAGGGCAGACTTGCTCTAAAAGACATGCTAGAAACAGACCCGAAGAAACTCACTAAGCCGACAACACACAACCCATGGCATTGTCTGTTGGACCTGGTAGGACACTTTTAAAAAGAATATCTGCTGTTGTGAAAAAGCTGAATATCTGGTCCTTGAATATAATAATACACAGCTTTTCAATTGTACTTCTCTACTTGCACAATGTAGTGTTCAGGTGGCCTTTAGTTATCTGAGCGCTTTCTCACCCGCAACTTAGTTACCACACTTTTCACAGTTCGATTTGTATATGTTGTTCATAGTTTACCAGTTTAGCCACACGCTAATGTCAGGTAGCTATGGTTCATTTTTACAGTCTGTGCTTGGAAGAGCTGCCAAAATGATTGGACTGAGGTACACTGTCTTGCTCCAACCTCATCGGTGGTTAAGGGATTTTAACTTTATGTGTCTAGGAAGGCCTTTCGTCATTTCAGCAGCCAGCCAGGCTAACTAACCTTGCAAGTTAAAAAACACCTATGTGATTATCAAAATGCTAAAAAATGCTAAAAACACGATATACAAAAACAAATGGTAAACTACTTCAACCACAGTTCACGTCTATAACTATCTCTTATAACTTAGATTTAGCACCGGAAGCAGAAGGACGTGCAGTTGTAAAGTCAATATATGTCACATTATATTATGCAAGTGGAAAAATTCCAGAATTTGTTTTTACAAAATATATAGAAATATTTTCCCGTATTTGGCTCAAAATGGTAGATCAACCAAATAATTGCATTAAATAAGGCCGCTTCTGATTTCACCATTTATAAAAATAAAAAATACAGAAATATTCAATAAAGTCATCCAACACATTTTCTATATGAACTATACACGTACCCATCCACACACCAACACACAAACACATAAATAATAAAAGTACGACACAAACAGTGACCTACCAGTCAGGGACGCTGAGTGTTGGTATGACGGAGACACATGGACAGATTGTCAGTATGAGATGGACAAAACGATGTAACGAAAGAGCAAAGCAAAACAAATTATACAAAGTTAATGAAGGGGTTGAAAACAAACAAAACAACAATAAATGATGACCATTCACACACAGAAAATGGACACATGCACGCATGCGCGCGCACACACACACACACACACACACACACACACACACAAACACACCAACATACACACATGTGCTACCTGAGCTGGCTGCGGAGAGAGGTGATCTCTCGCGTCATGCTCTGCCCGCTGTCGGCGAGCTCCTCCAGCTCCCTCTGCAGCTTCCTCTTCTGGGCGTTGGAGCGAGAGTTCTCCTCCTCCACCTCCTCCAGCTGCCTCTTCAGCTGCTTCAGGCGGACCATCGACTTATCCAGCTAGAGGAGGAGGGAGGGAGGGGGAGGGAAAGGACAGAGCGCATTGCAGAGGTCGGGGTGAGACATACATGGTCAGAGGAAAGAGGGGAACAAGAAGACAAGAGAAGGGGACGGATATACAAAAATAGAAATTAGGCTGTGAGCAGGAGGACTGGAAGGGATCAGGAGTCAGATTAAACCTGGCAGATTATCACAGATGATGTTTTGGGAGGAGAGTCAGTGTCTCTGCTGTGGTTGTGGGATTTATTTCTCAGAGCGGAATGGGCTCTACCTTCCCAATGAACACACAGATGCCATGGTGGTATTAGGATTAGGTTGGATTGAGCCGGATAAATCACTCATTTTAGGATGATTTTCCAAGACTGTCTTTGTGCCCTGGGGCACAATTAGAGCAGCAAGCTTAGCTGACCCGACCCCCATGAAATGATTATTCATTGCTCTGTCCCTGGCCAAACTATTCTGTGTATGTTCTTATGGCTCACCTTCCCTCATAAATTGCTCATTTTGTTACCTGTTCTCTGTACTGGTCTGCGTGTCGTCTCTCGTCCTCTGCCTGCATCATCACCTCCTTTAGTTTCTTCTCTGTCTTCCTCACCAGCTTGTTGGCAATGGCTCGTTCCCTGAGAAGTGGAAAATATCATCATAAGATACCTGTTGCACAAAGGAAGACATTGATCAAGGTAAAACATCTCCTTCTAGTTTGTGTTTTAAGGGTGTTCTGCTCAAAATAAAAATCTGATTTTTTTGATTTGTTGATTGACAGGTACTTCATGACTTACAAAACTGACTTCAAATAAGAGAGAAAGTTTCATATATAGTAATCCTGTCAGTAGAGAATTTGCATTGCATTGCCACTCACCATTTTGTTTTTGTTAAATATAAAGTAAAAAAAAAAAAACTAAAACAGCTAACTTTATACTTTTTACTTTAGGTTGATAAATGTATTTCTTTCAGATGTATTATTTGTACTAATGCACGTGTGTTCCTCTCACTGTCTCTCCTGCTCCAGCTGCTCCTCCATCGACTCTATCTTGGCCTCCAGGGCGGCGACGCTGAGCCTGTGTTTGCCCCTCACCGCTCCCTCCATCTCTCCCAGTCGGGTCTTCAGCTCCTTGTTCTGCCTCTCCAGCTGCTCCCTGGCTGCCTCTGCCTTCTGTGCTAGAGTCCTCTCTCCCTGCAGCTGCACGGTCAGAGTCTCCACCTGGACCATGAGCAGAGCAGAGATGTGAGCAGAGATGTGAGCTTCACGCATGTCTGTAATGTGTGTAAACTAAACTAGACACCTTGCGTGCATAAACAAAGCAAGGATGGATTTTGGATGGAGTTCCACTGAATGAACCTGAATGACCCAAGAGGTGAAGGGGCCCTGAATAGAAGCCCAAGTCGTTGCGTGAAGTCACTACCTCAATAAGTCAAAAAGCAAAAGGCTGTGAATCTGAACGAATCTCCAGCTGGCCATCCCAAAAAGGCACCAGAATACAGGAAATCACATCTACCAAATTCAGGACCCCCAGAACCCCCCTTCCTCCATTTGCACCCACTTTCG
>OMLP01012833.1:25611-39385 GCA_900302685.1 Spondyliosoma cantharus
AAAGGGGGGGGGGGGGTTGCCTCATGCATCTGTACCCAGGGGGACAGTAGTTCATAATCTGTCACTGTATTATTACAATTTATAATGTAAAATGATAGTGTGACATTTGTGTCAATAATTGTCAAGCACAGGTGACTCCGCGATGGTGGGGCCCCAAATCAAATTCTGCCCCCAAAAGGCTTGGGCTGGCACTGTGTGCGCCTGTGTGTGTGTGTGTGTGTGTGTGTGTGTGTGTGGGTGTGTGTGCAGGCACATCTACCATACCTGTAGAGCCATCTTCCTTTGTCTCTCCGCTACCAGTTCAGAGTTACTCTGCTCCTCCTCCAACTCCTCCTCCAGCTGACTGACCCGTGCCTCTAACCTCCTCTTCTCTTCAAATAGTGCATTCCTGAACAAAAACACAATGTTAGTAACAGCTCACATAACAACGCATGGATTAACGTAGTACATCTTACGGAAACTGATACTAACTTTCCAGAACTGCTGTTGACCATCTCATCAGCCATCTCGTCTCTTTCCTGCTGAGCCTGTCTCCTCTGCCTCTCTGACATAGAAAGCTCCTGCATAAATAAATGTAGAGGGGGTTAAAAGTAGTTAAAAATAATTCACTTAGAACCAACCTTCAAAAGTATTACATCTTTAATAGCAGAGTACACAAACCTCAGTGAGCTGAAGGACATCTGCTTCCAGTGTTTGGATCTTCTTTTCGCTGTCTTTCGACTGGGCGATCACCTCCTCCCGAGACAACTTGGTCTCGTCTAACTCACGCAGAATTTCTTTCATTTGACCCTGTGGCGAAAACAGATTTCTTTGAAGGCACATAATGTAATTTATGCTGCTAGGGACGTACAAAACAAAACAAAAAATGTTATGAAGTAGTGTGGGATCACAGGAGCTGCTGTCTTCATGGTTAAACAGACACCATTACAGGTGAAAATCTATCAGAGGTGACTCAGACGAGGTAATGTTTTTTTTTTTTATGTAATGTTCATGTGTAAAGTTCATGCTATGTTTATTCACTGACTTCCTTCCGCTCAACTCAACATTTAGACATTTTAGTGTGGTAATGTTTCATATCAAATCTTTTAAATGAGGCCATTGACAAATTCAGAAAATCATTGTTTCCGTGAGGGAATATTTCTGTTTTACCTGCAGCCTCCGCAGCTGCTTCACGGCCTCCTCTTTTCCACGGCTGGAATTCTCCACCTGGGCCTCGGCTTCCTGCAGTTCTGCTTCCAGCTGCTTCTTGGACGACACAGCCTGAGACCTCTGACTCCTCTCCTCCTCCAGCTGAATCTCCAACTCCCTCACCTGGCAAAGAAAGGAAAACAGGAGACATTGTGAGTGGTTTGGAGAAAGACAGAACAGAAAGAACACGTCTGTGGTTTCCTCTCTCTACCTGTTTGCTTAGTGCCCTCCTCTTCTCCTCTCCCTTCTCCTCGTTCGTGCTGATCTCCCTCTCAAACTGAGCCTTGAGTGCCTGCAGGGTGACCTCCAGCCTCAGCCTCGAGTTCTCCGCCTCCGCCAGCTCCTCCTCCAGGTCCTGGGTCTGAACCCGCAGGTTCTCGGCTTCTGTTTCTAAGCTCCTGCGAGTCCGCTCCAGCTCGTGAACCTAACACAACAGCAGATACGAGCCACTGATTCACTGACGACCCAGAGAGAGAAATAGCAAAGGAGCCTCGAGAGGAAGATTCTTACGTTCTTGCCGACATCATCCTGCTGGTTTACAAGCTGTTCCATTTCCAGACGGAGCTGCTTGTTGGCCCTCTCCAGCTCTTCCCTCAGGTCCTGGGTCTCCTACGCACAGAAACACAAATGAAGATGATTCACCAGAGTGGCAGACACATCACAAATGTTCTTGTCTGCTCTCAGTTAGTTAGTTCACCTGCAGAGCTCGGGAAAGTGCCAGACATCTTGTCTCCTTATCTCTGCTGTCTGCTTCTGCTTTGTCCCTTTCCTCTGCCAGCCGAGCGCTCACTGCCTTCTCCTCTGCCAGACACTGAGGGGGTGAAGAAGACAAAAGTTAGAATCAAAGATGTTTTAGGGAAATTTACTCCGACCGATGAGTTTCGAACCTGGTCAAACTTCTTCTGTCTCTTCTCTAGGGCCGTGCAGTTCTGTCTCTCTCTCTGTAGGGCGAGCGTCATGTCCTCGATCTCCTCCCTCAGTCGCTCCCGCTGCCTCTCCACTCGCTCCTTCTCCTCCTCCTTCTGTCGCTCCCTCTGGACGGTGCTGTCCAGCTCTCTCTGGAGTTTCCGGCGCATCTCCTCTCCAGCCTCCACCGCAGTGTTCACCTCCTCCGACTGCTTACGGAGCTCTGCCAGCTGCACAGGTGGAGCAGGGAGGGGTTTATAAATGTTTTTTATGTGTGTGTGTTTTGCAATAAATTTGATAGGTAATTTTAGTCACCTTTTACTGCTCTGAACCATTTTCTGTAATAACATACTATAAATGAATTGATTCATATCTATGTCAAAGAGATGAAGTAGCAGTTTCAGAGTCAAACAAAGCCTGCATGAGTTTCTCATTTACCTGCTGGGTTTGAGTCTGGATCTGCCGGGTCAACTCTTTGGCTCTCTCCTCCTCCTCCTCCTGTCTTTCCATCAGTCCGTTCTTCTCCTCTTCCAGTGCTCGCACCCTCGAGGCTAGAGCCATCTTTTGCCGTGTTTCATCCTGCAGCGATTCCTGAGAGAAGAAAAGACAGGAGTGTCAACTATTGACATTCTCTCATCTATAGGATGCAGTGCTTAAAGTATCTGTGGCAGTAACCCAAAAGCAAAATCCCACCATCACATCTGACCCCACCCTGGCATGTGTTTCACTTTGTTACCTTTGCATCATTCAGCTGACTCTCCAGGCTGCTGACCTCTTTCGATAGCCGAAGGGATTTGGTGTCAGCAGAGGACAAATTGGCAGACATAGTCTCAATCTCACTCTGAAAAAAGACAGAAAGAGATCACCAAGGTAAATCTATCAGACCAAATACAAGAGGATCTCTTCACCGCAGAGCTGGAATTTCTAATTTTCTGAAGTACAAAACACACAAAGCAACACTTCTTTGAAAGGACAACAATTCAACAACTAAACATGTGAAATGAGGCTTTATCAGATTTGCACCTGCAGCTTGTGCACTCGGTCATCCCTCTCCTCCCTCTCTCTGTCAGCCTGAGCCAGTCGGGCGCTGAGCTCCTGCAGCTGACCCTCGGCCCTCTTGCGGCCTCTTTCGCTCTCTGTGCGGCCGGATTGGAGGCTCTTGAGCTCGGAGGACAAATTCTGCCTCTCTTCCTCCAGCATTGCCTTGGCTTTCTCTAGCGACTGACGAGCCTGAAAAAAGAACAATGATGATGAAGTGTGATAAGTCATTCTGTATGTTTACACATGGATGTTTTTTGAATGTGTCCTCTTACTCTCTTGCTGTTGTCCAGCTGTTCCTGGAGGTTGTCTATGGCTGCGCTGTGTTTGACTCTGAGCTCTGACAGCTGGACCTCGTGGCGACGAGTCTCCTCTTCAACACATCGCTGGAGGTCATTTAATTCCGCCTCCCGACGAGACCTGCATAGATGGATGGAGAATGGGGTCAAAAAAGCATTCAAAATATTTCATGATAACACAATTCCTCTGGCTTTTTTCATACTTAACTTTGATGATAAATTATGTTTGCATCATTTACCTTAGCTCCTGCTGAGCAGCTGTTGTGTCTAGTGTGTCCTCCAGCTCAGTTCTCAAAGCCTCCAGCTCCTCGCCCAGGTCTCTCCTCTGTTTCTCCGCCCTTTCCCTCATCCCTCGTTCGTTCTCCACTTCCTCCTTCAGCTCAGACACCTGGGACATGGCCTCCCTCAGTGACCTCTGAGCTTCTGCACGACGTGCTCCCTCTTCCTCCAACCTGACAGAAGAAAAGAAAGACAGATAAATAAAGGGAAGGGTGTAGTGTGAAAAATCTGTGACAAGCCTTTATTTGTGTCACTGTCTCATTTCTCACCGGCCCTGCAGGGTGGTGATCTCCTTCTCCTTCTGAGCCAGACTGCCCCTCAGCTCGGCTGACAGCATGCCCAGGTCTGACAGCTGCTCTTGGGCCTCCACCGACTCATTCTCCATCCTCCTCCTCCATTTCTCCTGCTCTAAGCGACCCTGCTCCTCACGCTTCAGGCGCTCTGCACAAAATCATAGAAGCAAAAGATCACAACAGTGAAAATATTGAGACAAAGTTGGGGAACAGGGATACTATCAGTCAACTACTGATGAATTACTATTTCCACAGACATCTGGGAACCAGCCAGTAGAGCTGAAATTATGACAGTAAGTTTAATAATTGATTGATCATTTAAGTCTTTTGCAAAGGAAAAATGTGAAAATGTGCTACTTTTCCCAGTTTTCTACAATAGTAAACTGCTACTACCAGACAGCTGGTCAGACAAACAAGGAATTTGAATATGTTAACTTGGTCCTCAGGGAATGATGACAGGCATTTTCCAGTATTTTCTGACAGTAAGACAATCACCAATCAATTGATTATTTAAGAAATCTTATCGATAATGAAAATAATTGTTGATTACAGCCTTGTAGGAATAATATTAACTCATCTGAGGTTTTCTGTGTGTTAATTGACACAGAAAAATTAAGAAATGTGATGATTGGTAGGGAGGTTGTTTTGTTATCACAAGCAGGGACTACAATGTTAGATTTCATTAGCTATGGCTAAAATGATGTTGATTATTATTTTGCTAAATACTGAGATCTTATTTTTCACAATCTGGACTCATTTTCAGCAAAGAGGAAGAGAGAGAGGAATAGGGTCTTACATGTCTCTAAAATATAAAAACACGGCTCAGGTAGTCAAAGCTTACTTCTACAATCAATATCTATGTATACCAATAACATTTGACTAGATCCAAATCAAAAGGACTGATCAGCATACAAAAAATGCTGTTACTCTTGCTGGTTTCCTGCGGAAGAGGGATATTTACCCTCGAGGTCAGCTATGACAGCTTCCTGTTTGTTCTTGAGTTTGTTCAGACTTTTGGTTTTCTCCTCTTCCTCAGTGAGCTGATCGGTGACTTCACTCAGACGCTCCTCAAACTGTTTCTTTTCCTGCTCCAGAAAAATAAAAACACAGCATGAAAAGTGAGTTGTAGTTAAAGTGAAATAATTTATCTAACGTTCACACACACGATGACAAAGTGTTCAGTTATGCCCACCTTGCTGAATCGGTCTCTCTGCTCTGCTGCGTTTAGCAGGTCGGTTTCCAGACTCTTCACTCTGGTCTCAAGGGTGACCTTCTCCAGCAGGAGGCGCTGTCGGGCACTTTCCTCCTCCTCTAACTGCTCCTCCAGGTCCTGACAAGAGAGGAAGATTTAATAACATGCAAGGAGGGGAAAGATGGCCTTAATTTAACTTCAGTTTTCATGTAACTTTAAAAACTTTCTTCAGTTTATTTACCTGTATATTCTGCTGCATCTTCTTCTTCTCATTGGTCAGCTGCGCACCTCTCTCCTCCTCTTCCTCCAACCGAGTCTCCAGTTCACCCAGCACCTCCTCCAGCTCCTGTTTCCGGCTGGCCAGCCTGGCCCTCATCTCCTCTGCCTCCGCAAACAGCTCTGCCTCTGCCTGCAGCTGGTCAGCCAGCACTGCTTTCTCCTCCACCAGCTAAAACATGACAAAGTGAGGAGGAGGAGGAGGAGGAGGAGTGATGAAGAGGCACTGATTCACAGCAGAGGGGTTGACAGGCAGCAGAACGAGGTGAAGGTTTATTTACCTGAGTATGTTTCCTTTCAAGCTCTCCGTAGTCCTGCTCCGCTCGGGTGAGATTATCCTTAGCCTTCTGGAGTTGGGCTTCCCTCACCTGGATCTCCTCATCTTGCCGGGTCACCTGCAGCAGGGGCTTCACCTGGTTGACACAGAACGAAAGGACACACCCAAAGAGTTAATTTCCTGCATCAGGCTGATTTTATAAATCTTTCCTTTGTCAAGGATCTAAAGTCATTGTATAGATATTGAAACATATTGTTTCTGTTGCCAAGTTATAATCCAGTTGCCTTTGCTTTGGGTACAAATTTTGTGACACGTCTTCCTTGCTCCATCTCTCTTTCTGAATTTCACTATGACAACTTTTTGATCGTCCAACTAGGAGGAAAACAAAATCAACACAGAAAAGAGTAAATTGAAATAGGGCCATGAAAGCGATCACTTGCAGATGGGATTATTTGCATATTTCACATTTATGTTGTAATATAGTCGTGTGCACAGTACCTTGGTGAAAAGCCGCCACCACTGCCAGTTCCTGAGTTTGAGATAAGCAGCACAGTTTCTCTGCATCACCCTCATAGCGCTCAGCTGCTGCTGCTTCTTCATAAAGGCTCTGAGACAGAATCAATATAAAACAATATTAGCTCTTCTTTAGCCACAATAAATTACATTTTTTTCTCTTTTCTCTTGTCCTGTTTTTCCTTTTTTTCCAAATAATTCCTTTGACTTGGCCTTACTCTTTTGAGCTGTGCTCCACTAACATTTACGAACACTGAGTGACTGGAATAACAAGATATTGTGTTGTTAAGCACAAAAGTGAATGACAAAGCAGTTTTATTGCTCATTAATAGGGACACTTTTTTATGCCCTAATATTTTCAATACATTATATAAATCACTTTGATTTGCCTGTACATGAAATGTTCTATACAAACAAAAGTATTGTTATTACATAGTAATAAATTGCTGGATCAATTAATATAATGATTCTTACATTAATAATATAATTAGTTAGCCTTTATTGTAAAAGTATAACTTTATTATTTATGTTTCTCCCAGGCCTCCATAATTTGCGCCAGATACCTGTCAATGCTGTTGCAATTCCTGAGTCACTGATAGTGGCTGACACATGATTAAATATTGATGCTCCTTAAAGAGCGAAATACAAAACTACCTTGCAAATTGCAGAAAGTGAACGCTCCTCATAAAGAAACTTCAGCAGTGTTGCATGTTTGTCTTCTATGGTCAGTTTAGTTTCAGTGAGTGAATGGGTGATAGTTGATTGTCAGTTGACACTAAAACTCTAAACTCTAAACGCTAAAAAAGTCGCTAAAACTCTTACTTGCGTGCGAGGTAGCCTCTGGAGACGCTTTGGAAGCGTATGATGGTGTCAGTGATCTTCAGGTCTCTTTCTTCTTCCAGGTGAGCCAGGACTCCGGCTCTGAAGAAGACTTTACTCTGACCCACCCTGAACAGGTTGTGGTCCAGTTCCAAAGCTCTGATCTGGACGAGGAAGCAATAATTAGAGATGTCCACCATGCACGCGCATGTTACAGCTAATGAAAAAATGACTCACCATGAGTTCTGATGCCTGTTTGCCATCCATGAAGGCACGAGGGATCGCATTAGGAGTCAGGATCTCATACCTGGAAGATAAATTCTGTAAGTGTGTGTTTGAGACACAAGACTGAGGAGGTGTTAGCAGGTTAGCAGAGGGTCATCAGCAGGTGACAGAGAAAGTGCTTGATGAAGCATTTAGTGTGTGTGTGTGTGTGTGTGAGAGAGAAAGAAAGCCAGATGGTCATGAAAGGTAGTTCTTTGGAGACTGTTGAGACAGACAGTTTAGACACACACCTCTGCCTGAACTCCTGGAATGGTATGCGGTTAGGGAAGCCTTGTCTGCAGATACGGATCCCCTCCAGAACTCCATTACACCTCAGCTGGTCCAAAACCAGGTGGGGGGACAGCTTACCGGCCTGATAGAGAAAGGAAGCAAAATTATTTAAATTTGTAATTATTTAGGAGATTTATTCCCATTTCCATCCATTTTCCTTTCTGTTCTAATATGTCCACCCTGATCCATTCCTTCTGTCTTACCCTCTTCTCGTGGTTGGGAATGATGCAGCGCAGGAAGTTGGGATTGGTGTTCCTCAGCGTGGCCATCAGCTTGGTGAGAGACTCCTTGTAGAGCTGACCGACGGTCCTGAACATTCCCTTCTTCGTCTTCAGACCAGCTGCTCCAAAGTTGACCGGCCCGCTGTTCTCTCCCGTCGACACCTGGTCCAGACCCACGATCCTGTCCACTGGACGGAAAAACAGAACAGGGTTGCAGATTCAGCATCAAGTATCAATTCAGGGGAGTGAGGCGTGTTTGCCAGACTTGATTAATGTCATGGCAATATGATTTCACATCTGTTATCAAGTCTCTGGACAGATGATATCAGATGGTGGGCAATGGATTTTTAGTTCATCAGAGATGCAATCATATGGCTATTTGCCCAGTCCAGTGAGATACACCTACACAGTTTCAGCACAGTGCAGGTATGTAACAGGTTTTCCAGCTTAACTTGGAACATTTCAGAACTGGTAGGCTGACGACTGTTTGTGCATCAGTTAAAAATAACATCATGATAAGTGATTCCTTCCTGATTTGACAGGTGTATTGAGTGATACATTTGCAGAAAGAAGTAATGATATTGCCAATTACACAAATAACTGATGTTGCTATTCAAATGTTAGTACTGGGAGACAATATGTTGCATCTCTAGAGCTCATTCAGGATCACATTTCTGCCTGCACACAGTTGGATTTTGTGAAAGCACAACTCTAATGTGATCCTGAATGGTGTTTTTGTGACTAGCTGAGAGCATGCTGCTACCTTGACACGAACTGTCGAATTTCTAAGTAAATGACTTATTCACTAATCGAAAAAGCCACATCAAACGAACACAGCACTGACACTAAAAGCAG
Source organism: Spondyliosoma cantharus (assembly GCA_900302685.1). NCBI lineage: Eukaryota > Metazoa > Chordata > Actinopteri > Spariformes > Sparidae > Spondyliosoma > Spondyliosoma cantharus. Next base: position 34,323 of record OMLP01012833.1, read on the forward strand.
AAAATTGTTGAAAGTGCAAAGAGAGAATGAGTGAGCTAACAGCACTGTGACACTACAGCACGAACATCAACTAAATAACACTACAAGGCGCACAGCAATAAAAAACTGGGCAGACAGAAGACAGAGGAGCGATGTCAGCGTAGGTGGGAGTGAGGAATGTGAGTGTGACACCCAGAGGAGGAGAGAAACCTACTGTCGGAGCCATTAGCCTGCAGTGTGGCATAGGAGTCAAAGAAGTAGACACGAGGAAGAGTTTGGATATCTGATGCAGGAAGACGAAAAGATGAGAGGGTGGGAAAGTACCAAATCATTGCAGAGGAAGAAATAAAAAACAGAGGGAAAAAGGACGAGGGACAAGCAAACACAGGAGAGAACAAGAAGGAAGAAGAATAGGAAAGTAAGAGACAGCAGATAGATGGAGTAGTTGCATGATAGAGAAAGAAAATAGAAATCCAAGTTAGTACATTTTGCAACTGAAGGCTTAATTTTCTTAATTTGACAAGCTTGAAAAAAATACAGGTCGTGAAAACTGAAATCAAACAACATTTTTCCCACCCTGAACAAATGAAGTGCATGAATTAAAGGGTTTACTGGACATAGTAGTGAATGCACAGGAGAGTAAATCAGTCTCACCCTCCTTCCACAGCTCTGATACAAAATGATCAGACGACTGGTGCAAAAGAGAGGCCACGTTGTCGTTCAGAGGATCCATGTTCTTCACCAGCCAATCATTTGCCTTGTAGTCCACCTGAGAGACAAGACGGAGGGCAGGGGACATTTCTGATTTCTGGTTTTCTTTGCGCGGGAAAGATGACGGATGTGGAGGATGATAAAACAAACAAGGAAACAAAAAAATGCGACACCTTGCCAGCATAGTGAATGATGGAGAAATCAGCTTCCCCGCGTGGCTGCTTTGAACGGAAGAATTTTGGATGGCTGCCTTGCTCGCCGGACAGCTTCTCTACAAAAGAGCGGTCTGTTGCCCGGGGGAACCAGCACTCTTCATCCAGTAGGGCCAGAACACCAGGCGGGTGGGTCTAACAGAAATGAAAAACACAGAAACATTTTGTTGTGGATAATCAAAGCGGAATCTGTGTTCCTATCAATTTTCTTTTATTCACTTTTTATTACTTCCTCTGTGGGTGTAGTGGTTGAGTGAACAGGTTCTGAGGGCGACAGGTGGAACCCACGAGCGCTATCAAGCTATATTTCTATCACCAAACAATCTGGGCTCATCTTCTTTATCATCATTACTTAAGAGGTAATAATGTGTGTTCTCTTATGCAAAAACAGGGTTATTGAGTGTGTGTACCGGTTTCTCGATGAGGTCAATGCAGGGCTGCAAGTCTAGGCCAAAGTCGATGAAGTTCCACTCGATGCCCTCCCGCTGGTACTCCTCCTGCTCCAAGATGAACATGGTGTGGTTGAAGAGCTGCTGCAGCTTCTCGTTGGTGTAGTTGATGCACAGCTGCTCGAAGGAGTTCAGCTGCAGAGGAGACCAAACAATGACTCATTAAAGCACTGAATCTATGTGATGTAATCTATAGAAGAAGATGCTCAAGCTTGAATCTTTGTGAGGAAATAAACTGATAACAACCCACACCACTACATCCCATAATGCTTGCCTGAACCTAGCACAAATTTTTGTTATCTGTGCTCAAAGAATGACTTTTATCACTTCATCACAAACATTTTAGAAAGAAATCTGGGTCTGGGTGAATGTCCAGCATCATCCCACAATAAATTACCTGGAAGATCTCGAATCCAGCGATATCAAGGATCCCTATGAAGGAAGCTCCCTGTCTCTGTCTGCGGTCCAGAGCTCTGTTGATCCTGTGGACCAGCCATCTAAACAGACGCTCATACGTGGCCTTCGCCAAGGCCTCCACAGCAAAGTCAGCCTAGGGGAAGAAATATAAACTTTTACACGGACTCTGTATGGACAAATCTGTTTAAATATCTGTGTGACTAAAATCGTACCTGTTCTTTTGTCTGGGCCTTCTGCACATACTCTCGACCCACTTTGATCCTGGGAGTGAGGATGGCCCGAGTGAACTCCAGCACGTTGATGCCCAGCAGATGGCACAGTTTCTGAGCAGCTGTGTTGTCAGGCATCGAGGCCTGGTCCTGGTTCTTCTCCTTCATGAAGGAAATATTACCAAACTGGAGCACAGCAGAGATCACCTTCAGCATGGCTGAGTAGAGGAAAGACAGGGCGAGGGAAGGTGATTTATAGCCAGGATCAAACAAGAAAAAAGAAAACTACTTTCCCTATTTTCTATCATCCCCGCTCTTACACAGCGACTCCTCTGGGGTGAAGCCCATTATAGCCATGGAGTCCATGGTCTGGGTGAAGTTTTCTGAATCGCTCTGACCAGGGACAGGGATGGAGCCGCCGGTGAGGAAGCGATACTGATCAGCTGTTCCTAAGAGTAGGTCAGCTAAGGATGGGAAGAAAAAAAAAAAAACAGAGAGAAAAACATGTTTGTTTTTTTTACAGGACACCTATAAACTGCAGTTATGCAGCATGGCAGTATTTCATTATCACACTTTGGTCGACCTTTGGCTCACCTTTTGTCTCCTCTGAAGTTCCACACATAAGCTGGTAAAAGATGTGGAATGTCCTCTCATCTTTGGCCTGACGGGTGGCCCGGGACTTTTCAAGGAGGTCTGGATTTATACGGTCATGGACACAACTGAAACTAGTGATCATTTTTTAGTCCTGCTCTACTTCTGGTGATTTAGTCTTAAAAATCAGCATGATGAATCATATTAATAGCGAGTACTTCTGAAACTTGAGGTCATCAGAAATAAGCAAATGGTCACAATAAATAATAAAGTATTCTGTAAATGAGGCACCTTACTTATAGAGCAAGAGTGCATCAATCTTGAAAACACTTAAGACACATAAAAGGATACAGGTCTCAATGTTGGCACCAACGATGTACCCCGCCACATCGAAATTAATGCGGATGAATTTACCCTAAAGAATACGAAGGAAAAGTAGTTTAATGTTTCAGGTAATCTTCAGGAGGCAATAAACATTATATGTTTGTGTACAGTATGATCTGCTCTTACAAATCTTGAGGAGTTATCATTCTTCACAGTCTTTGCGTTGCCGAAGGCCTCCAATATGGGGTTGGCCTGCAGCAGCTGCCTCTCCAGCTCACCCTGAGACACACAGGAGACATCAGATCAGCTTCACAGAGAAAACAAATACGCCAGACTCAACAAAATACTTCCATAGGGCCTGTCTACTAAAATGCACCATTAATCCACTGATCGGTTATGTAAAACAAGAAAAATGCGTGACTCATGCTGGAAGAGCAGTGACACTAAATGGTGCATTTTAGGGCCAAGAATAGCATCCACACCACACACCATTACCAGGAACAAATGATTCTCAACCTGACTAAGAGTTATGGGCCTTCATGAGCTAAGTTATCAATAATAAAAGCATCAATCATGTTTAATATATAATTTGTCCAAATCTCTAGAAGCCAAATAAGAAGAGTCAGTTGAGAACCACTGTTGTAGAAAAACATGGGCAGACGGAAGCTGCAGCTTCAGATGCTAACATCATACACACTCTGCATATTTGCTGATTCCAGCTAGCTGCAATGCATTACTGCAGTTGTCGCATTGCCAGAGCAGCAGCTGTTGATGCAGCAGCAGCCAGTGATGGGGAGTTACTGTAACTACGGGGGGGGGGGGGCTCCTTCACAGGGTTTCTGCAGTGTTAACCAAATCCAATATAGGACTTTTTCGATGAAATTTGAAACCTATATTAGTCAGTGTATGACGGAAAACCAGTAGGGACGAGACAGCCGACAAATGTTTATTAAGTACGTGGGTTTTTATTGACATCTCTATCGCATTTTGTCCACACTTTCCAGCTGCATATAACAATAATTCCTAGTAGGGCTGCAGGATTTGGAAAATGTATTATACTGCAATTATTTTGACAGGTATCTCAGTATGATCAGAGGGAATGATGATTCACAATTATAAAGACTATTGATGACTATCATGAAGACGTGACTGAATATACATGAATAAACTGTGACATTGCTGTTTTTTCACACTTTTAAAAGTGCACTCTGCAGTTCTGGGGAAGGCATTTTAATCAGAAGAGAAAGATTTATGCCTATACAAACTATATTTCATATATATATATATATATATTCATACTGTTTTACTTTGTTTATATGTGGCGGACCCTGCCACCTCTCTAGCTTCAAAAAATGTTCTGGGATCTTATTTTTCTCTCAGAACAGCTTGTTTATGCAGTTCTCGAAAAAAAACTCCAAAACTTCATAGGGCCCCTTTAACTTTTACAAATAATAATAATACTTTTTTGCAAATAATGTGCAGCCCCAATTCCTTCTAGTATAATTAATCAATTCACATGACCTGGACCCAGAAAAGTTACCGAAAAACGGTGGACGACTTAACCCACTAAAAATAATGAATTAATTTAAGGTTTAAAACACTTGCCTATTATGAGTAGATGAGCTTAAGGGCAACCATGGTCAGCAGTAGTGACAGTTAACACTTCCCATTTATAGATGCATAATGTCTCCTAATAGCCAATAACTACTTTCATTAGGCAGGAGAAAATATTCAAGACCCTTGAACAAAATTTAAGAAAAATGTATCTTCCTTTTTGTGAGCTGCATTTTGATGCTTTTTAAGACCTGCAGATACCCTGTTTCACTGTAAAAACTGTCAAGGAATGCCAGCCAGACAACACCAAAGGCAGAGACACACACACACACACACACACACACACACACACATATTGCACAGTTCATTAAAACCATCTCCACAGCAGAAATGCCTCTCAGCGCTACAGGTAAATGAAAACCTGTGGTGTTTATATGTCACAGGGAGTAAATCCCACAGAGAGGAATAGACTAAAACTAAAGACCCAGAATGCCAGGAATTATTCAGATAAAAGTCTAAAAGAAAAGCTCTTTGCACAGAGGACATGTTTCTTGTTATGAATCAAGAGACTTGTGTCAGCTCTGGTCAATAACAGGCAAAGTTTCAATTCCACAAAA
>OMLP01012833.1:45543-69146 GCA_900302685.1 Spondyliosoma cantharus
ATTCTCTCTGTGTCCGTCACCTTGATGCTCCCTGCTTTGCCCTCGTCGCTGACCACACGCAGTGTCCAGTTTGGCTTAGTCAAGTCAAGTGCCTGCACAAACTCATACACACACAAACCACACACACACACACACACACACACACACACACACACACACACACACACACACACGCACAGACATTCTTGAAATACTACACACACTGTTTGTTTCTGCCACTTGTCACTTCACTTGTTTGTTTTTCCCGCACCAAGTCACTTTAACTGTAAATACTGGTACTTTCAGTAAAGTTAAGTCAAATCCGAGCCATAAAAAAACACTGACACCAGCACCTGTAGGGGCAGCGACACCAACAAGCCACCAAATTAAGTGCTTCAAATGGCTAAGTACATAATTAAAAACATCCGCTTTGCTGCCCAAATATTTCAAACCTACAGAGTAACCTACATTGCTAAGTTAAAAGGCTTAAGGAGGCAGACAGCTGTGAACTGTGCTTTTCTGAAATCTGGTTGCTCTTGTCTTAATACTCCTTTGTGAGAGGGGAGAAAAATAAAAAGACTGTTAGCTGGGTGGGATGGTGCCTTCATGTTGTACTTAAGCCTTGTAGATAATTACAGTACAATACACACCTCAGTGGGGCCCAAGCGGTGTGTGAGTAATTTTATTGAATTTTTCTTGAAAGTCTTATACATCCCCTTCATTTAACTGCATGTCTTGTATCGATCTCTGTGCATGTGACAAATAAAGCATCCCTGAATGTAAATGCAGCCAGTGACTACACCTTCAGCACACCCAGACATCAGTGCTGTTAAAATTCGCCCCAACTGTAGTGAATGTGTCAAATGTATGTCATATTGTAATACGCCTCTCAAAAATATTCCAACTATCCTACCCGGCTCCTCTCTGTCCTAATCTTTCCACTCAGCTTCATCCTTCATCATATTAGCTAGCAGCTCAACTGCATTTAATTGCCTATATATTATTCTACTTTAATTACACACATTATGCGTCCTGGGTCAATTATGGTTGGCTGATATCACCATGACTTCCACTCCTTTCTATCTTATCTTGCTCATATCTGTTCTGCAGGAGAAACTGGAGATGCCTCCCACTGCCACCACGCATACATCAACAACTTTGTAAGCTGACTCCCTGCCTCTCTTACCACCCGGTATCAGTTACACAGGAGATGCCAGAGGAGCTGACCGCTAACACATGCATGTACACAACATTGCAGCCTGAATGTGAACATGTGCGTTGGCGTGAGAACCATGTCCCACAGACTCTTTATTATTTGTTGTTTTGCGCACTCACATAAATCAAGCCGGAGTAGTATCTCTCTCTCAGGTTGTGCAGCACCGAGGCTTCGTTGAGGCAGGTGAGGTCGGCCATGTCCTCCACTTTGCTGAAGCGTGGGGGGTTCATTCGCTGCACCTCCTCCCTGGACAGAGTGATCCGCCGCTGGCTGTCTGTCAGCTCCACCTCCACCTCATCGCCGCGCTCCTCCCGAATGCTGGCCGACTACAGGTAGAAGGAGAGAGAGAGGTTTATAAAAGACACTACAGGAGATGAAGGAAGAGAGAGTTTCCATTTCCTGAGACTTTAAACTTGGTTGAGATCAATAAAAGACCACAGTGAACATCACGTCTGCATTTTAACATCGTCAGCGTCACAATTTCACAATCAGGTGCCAAACTAGCTTTATCGAGAAAATCTATCTCAGAATAATCTGTTAATAAAAATTGATCTCTTGAAAAGGTTAATGTCAATTTAATAACTTCCTGCATTTAAAATGATGCCGTTTAGCAGCATCAGTTTCTCTCAGAAGTCTTAAATCTTGGATAATGCACCAACAACAAAGAGCTTCCTGACCATGTCATTAGTCATCCCAATGAAAGTTACTCTGACTATAAAAAAGCTGTAAAGAGTAAAAGCTAACAGCTACCTAGAAGATTAAACATTAACTAAATAAACTGCTGTACTGTAGATTTGTTTAGGTACTGGGCTATAACACACAAAAAATACCACTCTACTGTAAACAAGTGTTTGAAATGAAGCAAAGATTGAAAATACATTTGTGAAAATGTTTGTCAGAATCTCTTCCAGTGAGCTTTAGAGTATGAGTGGTCCTTGTGTTTGACAGCAGACAAGAATAGATGGTGACAGAAGAAGAGAGACGCTCTCTTGTCATGCTGTCGGTCTTGTGCTTCGAGGACAGGAAGTAGTGACCTCTGGTACTGACCAGGTCACAGGACTCTGCTCTGCTTTATTCTCTCTGCTACTTGACATGCACATCACACAAAAATATGTGCGTGTCTGTGTTTGCCTGCGCGTGGGTGTGTATTAGTCACAGACTGAACGCCATGCTCAGAATACGAAACTGGATGAAAGTGTGCACGTGTATATTCAGTTTGAGTGTTTGTGTGTGTGTCTAACAGTGCCATTCTCAGATCATGACTGTAAAATGAAGTCAGCGTCTCTACAACGGCCTCTTTAACGTTAGGAGGCTGAAGGAGAGTATTGTTCTATTCATAGAGCTCTCTATGAAACCAGTCCAGCAGAGAGAGGGAGACTCAGAGCGAGGACATCGAATTCATATGTCACATCCTACAGTAAGCGCTAATGAAAACATGTTGTGTGCATTATGCAACTGGCAAGGAAAACTGGAGCAAATTAATATAATGACAAGTGCCTGATGATAGACATTAGGCCTGAAAGCATCGACAAGATTCTAACAGGACAAAGAAAGGCATGGAAACTAAGGCATTGTAAGTGGGATAAAAACCTCATAAGATATGATAACACACACATACAAAGATGCACACACCTTATGCTGCCTCACCGGTTTGACACACCTTCAGTCAAAGGCACACACTCAGGGCTAATTATTCACCACAGGATTAATACTTGGATAATGTGCAGCAGGAATGTGGGAACAAGTTGTATTCCATTCACCCCTGAAATTCAGCTGGTTTAAAGCAACGTTATGTAACAATTTACTTATTATTTATTGAATAACAACTTCAACTTGTATTAGGGTAAATGTTGTTTCTGTCAATCCTACTTTGTGGCCTGACCACGTATTTGCGCTATGTGACTTGGCTGGGCGGGTAGGATGTCCAAGTCACACACCACAAACTAGGTTGGTGATGTGGAATCATATTTTATAGAGAGAACATTTTCTTGTTTGCCCTCTGATGTCCACCAGTTACTCTGCCTCACCTCTTTAAACAGATAGCTTTACTTTACTTGTGGCCAAAGTAACCACTGTAGCTGCTTAGAGCTAGTTAACTCATCTGACATTAAACCTGACTATATCATTATAGAAACCTCAGTTTTGTATTCACGACAGTGGTGTTGCACCAAATAGCATAAAACACCAACTCCTACATGATGTTGCCGTTCAGCTCTTTATGTCCAGTGCGATTTGATTAAGATGTTGGTGTTTGTTGGAAACAAAAAACAAAATGTTCATCCACTTCAACACCCGCTTACCTCAAAGCCATGCTTCTCTGACGGCACCCACACCAGCCTTTTAGCTGCCCAGTCGGCCTGGCTGGCAGCGGTGAACACCGCATTGGAGGTAGGAGACCCTGGCATTGCCCCCGATGCGAGGAAGCGGGTGACATCGTTGGCACCGCCCCCCGTTGGCCTGGACATGGTTCTACTGGCACTGAGTGAGGAAAGAATGGGAGACACAAGAAAAGTGAGTTCATCTTGAGCCACTTTTTAGTTACAGGCATCGTGTGATGTGTGAGGTTCAAAACTGGAGCGCGGTGGGTGATGGACAGTGACACTGATGTGTTTCTGTGTCAAGATACACACTCATATACTCCATGTGCACCCACCCATACGTAAAGGAAGAGCACGTAGTAGCACGCAATAGCCAGCTGAGATTGGATCAGGGATGGCCTAATGCAAAGACACAGCAAATCAAGGAGAAGAAGGGAGGAAGAAAGACAGAGAGATGGGTGGGTGGAGGGGTGGAGGGACGGAGCAGAGCGAGATACATCAATCGACTGAGTAAACTGACATGACAGTGCTAGGGGGAGGGATAGCGAAGAAGAGGGAATGAGGGTGGGACAGCAGTGAGGAGAGAGTATTGAAATGGACTCAATCTATTGTTAACTGAAAGAAAATGAAGCATCCTTCTTTTCTACAGGCCACTGGACTCAGCAGAGATGAAACTCTGGTGAGGCCCTCACTGAAAACTAGTGGAGCCAAAACGTTGATATGCCTCAGGGCCCAGTATCCTGTGAAAGAGGAGGTGACAGCAGCTAGAGGTGGTTACTAGCCTGAAACATGAAGGCAATCCCCAGTCAGAGGGACTGTTAGGCGACAACAGGATGTTTCTAGATTTGCTCTGACAACTGGGAATGAATGCGCAGCAGTGACTGTGTGAGAAAAGTTCTCTTGCTGGAGAATAACTTGTGACTCTTAAACTTTCCACGGAGGTTAGGGAGAATTACATTTGTTACAGATTTGCTCTGTCCAGGATGGGATGTCGACAGAGTTGAAACATGAATAATGCTCAACATAATTTCACAGAGCCGAAAGGGACTTCTTCAAATTGATTCTTTTATCCTAGTTCTCAACTCAAAGACCCTTCATTTCCTATCATAAATGACAAAAAAAGAAAAGAGAATTAAAGAAAGAATCAAATCCTTACTTTAAGAAGCTGGGGCAAACAAATGTTTGAAATTTTTGCTTGAAAACTGACTTAAATGATTGGTCGGTTGTAATACTCGGTAGCTGGTTTTCTTTTTTGATTGACTAATCGATTAGCTCTTGCTAACGGACAGAAAATCAATCAGCAACTATTTTCAGAACCGATTAATGATTTAAGGAATATTTCACACAAAAAGGGGGAAAATTCACTGGGCCCAGCTTCTCAAATGTGAATATTCTGTTTTCCAGTCTTACATGTGAGTAAACAGAATATTTGGGGGTTTTGAACTCATACTCATACTAATAGAAGACAATATAAGATGTCGCCATGGTCTCGAGAAAATAACCCGTAGTGAAATCAATCGCAGCTGACAGATAACAACTTTGTGAATGTTAGTACAAGGCCACTGGCATACAGCAGCTTCTCAAATGTCTTTTTTAGTCTTCTATAATAGTAAACAGAATTAGTTAGACAATAAGAAGATGTTTTAAGATGTTGCCATCATTTTTTTGAGCATGTGATGAGTATTTGCTGCTGTTGACTGACTTTCAATAGACCAAACAATGAATCAAGGAAATAATCTATAGTTAATCAACAATTTAAATGTTATCATTCGCAGCCATGATAGTGACCTATTGAATGTCAGCAAAGGGCCATTAACATGTATTATGCAGCTCTCATTCAAATTAGTGGACCAATAACTAGAGAGAACCCAGCCTTAGACCAACCATATTTATAGTAAAGAAAATCACTTCTGAGCTACTGCATCTGGGAGACTGAAAGGCAGTTCTTTAACAGGTTCTTCTCAATATCTGGAATCGATTACCCATATTTAATGTGGCAACCAAGATAGATGTATAATTTAGGAACGAAACCCTTCCAGCTGTCTGACTAAAACTCTGAATGATGCTGAACAATTGTGAAAGGATCAATGTTCTGTTTAGCAATCAAAATTTGGCTTAATGGAGGAATGAGCTGACACATTGTCCTCTTAAGCAACCACATGGGGTGCAGCTTAAGTTGGAGCAATACGTCAACTTTGATCCGACAGGTAGGCCATTGTGCCAGCCTGTATTGTGTGCGTGTGTGTTTGTATGTTAACTATCAGGCGTCTCCATGCCTGAACAGGTATGTCAACTGGCCTGATTCCTCTAATGCGTCTCAGTCAGTCTCAGTTTTTTCTGCTCTGTCTGCTCATGACAGGGCCTTGTCCCCAGCCCTGCGTAAACCATACCTGTTACTCCAATATAACTCTGGGTGTGGAGTAGACATGATGACAAAAGAGCCAGCCCCACCCGGCCACTCAGTATGGAAATATGTGATTCCTCAGTGGCATGTAACAGCTGTGCATCTGGTCTTAAAGGCTGGTTCCATACAGAAAATATTTTTCTTATTCTTAATAAATGAAAAGACCAACTTCTGAGTTCAATTGTTGGGGACTATTTCCAGTCCATTAAAACATACTGTAGAGAGTATTTACCTCACCAGGGCAGGGTGTGTGGGTTGTGAGAATAATTTACAATTACCATGTTCATGGTAATGAAGAAACTTGTCACCCAGTGTGTCAGTGCAACTGATTGATGCGTCTTTAATAGATTTTGAAACAGCAGTGAAAGCCCACAAAGGACTGACCTACGTATCAGGCTTTGAGGCAAAACCTCATCATCATCATGAATTCATTGTTGTTTTTTTGGTCTTTTTATAGGTTTTGCTTTCAGTAAGATAAATATAGAATAACACTAGCCTTAGCCTTAAAATACCCACGAGAAATCAAAGCCAGGGAGATGAGCCTTACACTCCCAAGATGTGGACGGCTACATTATCTGTGATAGTAAAAAAGATCACAGTCATCATAAACCAATTGTTGAGACCAACAGTGATCCCAGACTTCGCACGCAGAAACTATAGCTGCAGTGTGGGCTGCTGGTGGGTCCCATCAATGCTAATGATTCCCCTGAAGCACAGACTTTACACACAGGTTGTCGCAGTACAGCCTGGCCTGAGCAGCAAACTCGTCCTGCAGCAGCTGGAGTTGCCAAAACCTGCCTGCTCTCCTCCATAGCAACACCCCACAGACAATACCTTGTGAGTTTCAACTGAGGTCATCCACTGCGGGGGGTCTCGTGGTCTGTGTCTGTGTGTGCGTGTGTGTGTGTGTGTGTGTGTGTGTGTACAACTAATGTGCGGGTGCGTGCAGTGATTGTGCGGGTGGGGGAGCTGGAAACGCCTTTTTTCTTCAGCTTTCACGCGAAGTGCCTCGGTGATGATATTGTGTCATCTGCGCACTTTATCGGACAGTGAGGAGCGGTGACATTATTAAACCTCTGGCTATGATAGTAGATAATTACAGTGCGGCTGCGGAGCAGAACAGGAGGGTGCAGCTGCGGTGTGACCCCTATAAGATCACCTGCATTTTAGGATCTGAACAAAACAGACTGACGAAGGCAACCACACCTTGAACATAAGACATGAACAATCACATGGGCCCCAGCCTTTAATTGACTCTGTGAACCGCATGCATGTGGCAACCACAAAACCAAGCCCCAATCCACTGAAAATACGAGCTAGCTGCTGTCATTATTAGTTTTTAACACAAATATTACAAAAGGCCTGGTTAAATGTTGTAATTACATGGGTCGGAATCTTTATAATATGGCCATCAGAGAGAGACACAGTTGCCAGACGTCAGGTCATCTCGATCTAAGCCTCTCTTCGAAGGCGTCACTTGACTAAAATCAAGCCATCATCAACGGTCCCGCCGACGCCAACGTCTCGTTTTTAGCCGTTATCTCACCGCATTTAGACGAACCTAGCAAGGTTAGCCAGCCCCACTGAAATATGATACACTCGCTATATTACACTGGCTATTCACGAGTTGGATTAGAGTAAAGGCAATTAAATCTCTCACCTTCAGGTTCCGCTCTGAGTCGTGGGTAAGGCTGTGGTGCTAGGAGAACCGGGGTGAGGCTGTTTCTCGGGTATTTTCCTGCCTGATAGGTGTGTAGCCTACCGCATATGCGGCTTTTATCATTGCACCGCTCCTCCGTGGAGCCGCACTCACACTTCTCGGTGAGAATAAAATAGACGGCGAGCAGTGAGGGCAAGGCGACGGCTTCAGGGTTTCCTACTAGCGAGCCAACCAGGGGCGAGAAGACGGTTTTCAGTCAAGCCTCGGAGAGACACAAGTCCAATGAAAATCTACAACCGAGCAGAAGACCCGCCTCATGAATACGACGAGAACTTTCCGCCCCAAAGCTGGCATGAAAGGAGCGCGGTGACGAATGGCGTTAAAGGTAGCGCGACAATCTCCACCGTCAGCCAATGATAACCGTCAGGGAGCGGGGCTACGTGTGACTGACGTGTCGAACAGCCAACCGGAGCGCTGCAGCAGGTGCCTGTGCCGCACTCTCGCGCTAAACTAGGGAGATTTGCGCGCCCTTTGTTTACCACTCAGCTGCGGCGAGCGTCCGCAGACACAGATCTGGGATCGGATCTGTTCCGAGTCACATCCAAACACAGCAGACGGTCTGGTCGGAAGGATCTGACTCCAGGCGCGTGATTCAGATAAGCACAGCAAATCCGAGTGAACCGTAGTACCCTAAGGTACCAGCCGGGGTTCTGGGGCTGTTTACGCCAATTAAAAAATGTCTTACAGCTAATCGTGTAGCCGATTTACATGCCCTATAGAGGACACATAATCACCAAACAAAACACACAACTATGGCGTGTCTCTGTTTAAAAGCTAGTAGGTGGACCATTAGCCCACACATAATTATATTTACATTACTCAAAGTGAGTTAGGGATATTAGGATATGTGTGTGCATGGATTTGCAATAAAAGTCAAATGTAATGTGACACATTATTTTTGGGTACCAAAACACAAACTAAAAGTTCAGGTGTGTCACGAATAAACAGTCAGGTGAAACAATAGAATTTCCCATTCCAATCCAAATCCATTTCCAATTTTATATTAAAATGAAAAAATAAATGTGTAATTGTGCAATCATCAATAAACACATAATTGCAACAATTTTTAAAAATCTTTAGCTTGCCACAAGTAGAAGTTTTGTCAGTGACAATGAGCAGAATCAAGCCAAAAAACAAGATAAACAAATCCTTATATTTTGTAGGAACACTTATATTTTGTAGGAGAGTTAGATGTGTTATGTTCCTTATTGCAGGCTGTATGTCATCTCCTCCATTCTTTTGTTTCTTCCAATTTTTTTCCCTGCTACAAGAGCTTCTTTTATAGAAGGTTTTTTTTCCTTACTCAAATAGAAGGTCTAAGGACATAGGATGTTATTCACTTTACAGATTGCAAAGCCCCCTCAGGCAATGGGATTTTTATTTTAGGCTAGGCTTTATGAATAAAATTGAGTGGCTTGATGTGACCACAGATTTATTATAGGGTCATTACTATTTTCACAATAGGTGTTTTATTCTTTTGATTTATTAACAGTAATAAAATTTTAAAAAACTGTACATGTCATTTTGACAACAAATTAAAAAGAAATCAAAACTTTAGTATTTCACTTTACTCCTTTATCTCTGTGTTGAACTATTTAATCATTACAAAATATTTATAGTTATATTAACATTAGTTTAATCATTCTTGTACTTGTTCTTGTATAAAGAAATCCATAAATAGTTTTCAAGGTTTAGGTCTAGACTGTATTCTGTGACAAGGACTATCAGTGAAAATATAGAGTTGTTGCCATTTAAATAACATTGCGTATAAAACTGTAAATGTAAAAGCAATAATGATTAAGCTAAGTGTTGAACTACACTTTCTATCTGGATGACAAGGAGAGCTACTAGGAGAACAAATAAAGAAGCAACAAATAATTGCAATTCAATTGCTGTGTTTTATTTGCTCTACAACACAGTTCAGTTTCATTTGGAAGTGCTCTGTGCCTGAGGCAGCTCTGAAATTACATTTCAATGTTGGAGCAGAGAGGTTTCCCATTCCCTTTAGAAAAATAACCTAGGAGGGTAGCTACAGCTTTTTATTGGTTTCACCTCACTACTTCATTAAAAATATATGCAGTATTACAGTATACCATGTATTTTACACTATGTATATTATAAATACCTATGATTAAAAAAAAATAATATGTGTGATGTGAATAAGCAACCAGTGAAATTAACAAATAATCCACCTGTCTGCGCTATTGTTGTTAAAGTGGTGGTGCTGAAAGGTCAAGTTACATTTCCTGGAAGTGGAGGCAGGGTGAGCGATGTGACCCTCCATGCAGTCTATAAATAAAACATGGTGGCCATAGAGGAGAAGTGTTAGGGAGGACACAAAAATATAACAGCATTAACACTTATTGTAACAGATAATATGTTATCAATACCTTCACCCCCCCTGAGGTAACCATAAAAAATATTTCAGTAACTGGAGTGAAACACTGACTGGTGAATTGAGGTCAACCTGTGCTGATCCTGCAACACTACTGTGCGGCTGTAGAGCTTCATTAGTGATATTAGTCTCCATGTGTGACATTTGTGCAAAGTACAAAGAACAGTTCACAGGTTGTGCATTGGTCAGGCTGATTATTGGTCAACACTTAACATCATGTTGCACTCCTGACACTGAGTTACATTTCCTTTACCAACAGCCTCTGTAATCAAACACTAAATATTCAGGTGGTAAAATATACCGCAAATTATTAGAGGATCTAAAATAAACAAGAACATTCCAAGTGCTTTGTAATATAATTACGAAGTGCAACTATTACATATCCTTAATACAATCCCGCCAAAAGCATCTTGAAGTTGTTCCTGCATGCTTATATTGAGACTACTCAGTTACTGAGGATATTCACAGTCATTAATTTGCATAGAAACTTTTGTCAACTTAGACAAATGTTGAAATGATTAAAAGAACACTTGCATAAGTAGCGTTATGCAAATACACACAATGAAAACAGCACATTTAAACATGAAATGAACATCCGCAGATGAAGGGCAAGTTGCAAAAGCTCTTGTTTCTTACGAAGGCACCGATCACTACACTGTTCTCACAACTTGTGAGAAACCAACTGTAACACATTAGAGTTAGAGATAGTTGTCACATTATTTTATGGGCACAAAAATACAGAATGCTTTGCAATGAATGTGGTATAGTTTCCAGTTCAATCCTTATCCACTTGTCCAGGTGTAATATTCTCAGAGACATAGAAAGGGCAAGCCATGTCATCATGGCCAGAACACTTCTGCACAGTTCAGCTCAGTTCTGTTCTCATAATGTTGGAGGTGACTGTGGGCCTCCAGTGCACTTACAATGTCTAGTCAGTACCTTCAAGGGTCTTCCAACACTTTAAGGATTAAAATGTCATAGCTCAGTTGCTAAGTGCTAGTTCCAACAACAGTTAACAGTGCAAAACAATACAGTGTGGTTGATTTCAGCAACAAAGAACATGAAAAAATCATGTAGATAGTAGTGCAAGAAAGAATTTATGGTAATTAACTGATCTGGACACAGACATGATCATTGTCAATCATTGCATTAAACACTACCATGCTTCTTCTGACCACGTGCCATTCAACACAACGTGTTGCATTGAAACAAAGCAAATGTTACTATCAGTGAAACTCTTTTGCATGACACATAGAGAAAAAAGAAAAGCCAAAAACAACAAACAGCATGTAACATGGGAAAGAAACGGCTAAAAACCGCTGCTTGTTTTCAGCTGTTTCTCCATGTTACTGTTCGAGTGGCGAAGCATCATATTCAACTAAGTTCTCAACAGCCCCTTGCCCCAAGCACAACATATATCACAAAATGTGCTCTATACATACTTACCATAAGAAAATATAGCATTAAATGATAGGTCAACACAATAGTGGAGGACATTCCTGAGTTGTACCTCAGTAGGTACACATCCATTCTTTTCAATCATGAGCCTCCTCACAGAGGCCTTAATTGTCCTCAATCCAGAGGTGCAGCTGCAGGTTAGAGCCACAACGGGGTGCTGTTGTATCTTCTGCCAGGCAGGCAGTAAAACCCGATGATTGTGTTGTGGTATGATGGGCCAGATGTGAGACTTAGCAGACAAGTTTTCAATAAGCTTGGAAGATTGCCAGGACCAATCAGACAACTAGGTCAGTGTAGTAGCCCATGTCCCCTATAGACTGACCCCACCTCTCCCATGGTTTCTCCATCGCTCCACCTCCCTTCTTTTTCTCTGTGCACTCTTATTTGTAGAGAAGTGCTTCTCTAAATCTTGCAAACCTTTTAAAATTTCGATGGATCACTTGACTTGCTCTTACTCCGGACTTCCTGTCCTTAATCCTGCCGCTAGCAACTCCACAGCCCTATCTACATTTAATCCTGTCTCTCTTGGTCTGCCCATTCCTATCTGTCTAACCCACTCCCTTTTTGCCTGTCCTTCTAAACCTCCAGGATAACTTCCTGTTTCTTTTCCTAGGTCAACTTCCTTTCTCTTCCTCCCTTAAGGCCTCCTATCCCACATGTTTAGTTGTAGTGGAGATGTTCTGCTAGCGACTGCCTTCGGGTTGGAGGGGAGGGACACTCAGGGTCTTGGTCAGGCTCATCATCAGGGGATACGAGTTGCAGAGCCACTTCGTTTTCATAGCAGAATGATGAGCGAGAGCTTTGAATGTACTTCTGCTCAGCAAGCTCTTTAGCACTGCATGAAGGTGTGGTTGGGATTTCATATGTCCGATGGAAGAACGAGTAGTCCACCTGGAAAATGGACAGAAGACAAGACATTTTCAATATATATTGTATTTGTATGCTAACAAGACAAAAATCTAGTGCCGTGCTTAGCAGCTCTGCAAGGCTATATTTGGGTGCAGCTGTGCTTTTGGCAGAAGGTTAACTTCATAATGCTAACATGCTCACAATAACAGTTACTAGATGCTGACGTTTTGTCAGTTAATGTTTACCATGTTCACTGTTTCAGTTTAGTGTGTTAGCATGCCAACATCTAGAATGATCAAATTAGCTAAATTAGTCCACCTAGAAAAAGGACAGAAGACAAGAATTTTCCAAAACACATTTAACTGGTATGCTAACAAGACAAGAGTCTATCGCTATTTTAGCAGCTCTTTGAGGCTATATTTGGGTACAGCTGTGTTTTGAGCTAAATGCTGAATGCTCACAATAACAATGATTGTTGACTGATGTTTGGCAGTTAATGTTCACTGTATTCACCGTCTTAGTTTAGCTTATTAGCATGCTAACATTTGCTAATCAGCAATAAACACAAAGTTCTACAAAAGCTGGTGGGAATGTCATTAGTTTTGCAGGGGTTTGGTCATAAACCAAAGAATTGGATATATTAAAAGTGAATCCTATTGATGGTGCTGATAGACAAGTCAGGAAATCACCCTAGTTACGACATCATTACCATCCCTAGAGCCACACCGCTAATGTGATTAATAAAAGATAATACATTCCTTTTTACTATAGTGAAGTATCAGATTCCACTTCTGACATTAAGGAAGGATCCATACACACATCTTTCTATCCCTATTTTCTCACCTGGTAGCAGTCTTTCCTTTCAAAGAGCACTGGTTCGAATCGGTGTCCCCAGAGGATTTCCGACGCCAGATAGGAGCTACGGCACTGTGTGGTCATGGCTGTGGCCTCCACCATGCCCTCAAGGATGACTACCACCTCCAACTCAGAGTCATTCTCCAGGGTGTTTCGGTCAATCTCATAGAAAGGCGACTCGTCGTTGATCTCATGGACAATTGTCACTGGCGAGACCAAGAAGATGCGATCGGTGCCAGTGTCAAAGCCCACGTTGATGTCGGCGTTATCCAGTGGGAGGAACTCTCCCTCTTCTGTCACCCTTGACTAAAGTTAGAAAAAGAGAGAAAATAAAGTCACAAACTGGAATGTGAAACTTTCCACATTAGTTGCCATTACGTTGCAAAATTGATTTTCACATGTGGGAAAATTTCAAATGGAGACTAGAAACGATTTCCAATATTAAATAAAAAACAGCCAAAGGCAGGTAGATCATGATCCAGTAACATCAAATTAAAACTTAATACAGGCTAAAAATGCAACACAATAATATAGAAAAGAGGAAACGTATCTCTCATTTTAAATACTGACACACATTACCTAAGGTCATTGGAGAAAAACATTTGAAATTAAATTTCTTAACCTGACCCAAGAGCTTAGTATTTGGTTATTATATTCAGAAGAATTAGACTATGCATGTCTTTAGTCATACCACCCATGCATAGGCTTATCACTCACCCTACCCTTACTATGGAATAATATCCAGTAGAAGTATTTAGAATAGTTTCTCTTTGATCCTCAGAAACGTAATCCCATCTGCCCTGTTTGAACTTTGATATGGTCATGCTATTAAAAGAGATCAAATTGTCGATGCTGTAGCCTCAGTGTTCCACAGATTCTGACCCTCTGGACAACTCTGGCAGTATACACACACGTACACACATGCGTACGCAGCTTTGATGATGACAAAACAATCCCTAAAATAAAGGAAGCATTTTTAAAACTACCCAAGTAAGGCCAGACAGTAAAGTAAACATAATCATGTATATGGTACAACACTCTTTACACACATACAGTACACACAAGGGAAAATGAGATGACGAAGGACAATGGTTCTCAGTTAAAGAATTGTGGGCAAGTTAATCCATGGTAAATCTTCCTAACCCCTGAGGGAAAATAAAACAAGCTCTCATTAACGACAGTCCACAGTATACAGGCCAGATGGTCTCAGCGCTCTCTCACTCTCTCTATTGCAACCTTTTTTCCTCTCCCACTGTCTCATAGCAGCAGCCATCATTTTTGGTACTCTTACTTTTCCCTGTCTGCTTTTATCATCTCTAAAGTATGTCTCTGACATTTTAAAAGGAAAAGGCATGTCTTGTTTATCATTGCCATACTTTCTGACTCCTTTTTTTTTTCGTCATGGTTGGTATACAGCTTCCTCCACTTACCTTCAGTAGTTGTGCTCGAACGTGGGCCTCTACCAGGTGGCTCTTGCGTAGGTTTCCGACCCTCCACATCATGCAGAGTTTCCCGTCCCTCAGCGCCACCACAGCTGTTTCAGAGAACACTAATGTCTCGTTGCGCTTCTTGGGCTTGGCAATCTTTGCCATGACTGCCCCAATGATGAAGGCGTCAATAATGCAGCCCACAATGCACTGCAAAACGACCGCCATCACCGCCAGGGGACATTCTTCGGTCACACTTCTGAATCCGTAACCGATGGAGGTCTGCGTCTCCAAGGAGAAGAGAAAGGCTGCCATGAAGCTGTTCACTTGGAGGAAGCATGGCTCCTCAACCACTGCCTCTCTATCAGGCCCTCCTCCAGACCCGGCCTCTCCTGATCCCGGAGAGGAGCCTGAGTTGGGGGTAAGCCTAATGGAGAGGTCCCCATGCGCAGAGGCAATGAGCCAGAAGGCAAATCCAAAGAGCAGCCAGGAGAGAAGGAAGGAGAGGGTGAAGATGACAAGCATCCAGCGCCAGCGGATATCCACACAGGTGGTGAAGAGGTCGCTGAGGTAACGCTGGCCCCTCTCGCTCATGTTGACGAAGGTGACGTTGCAGCGTCCGTCCTTGCCCACAAAGCGTTGTCGGGGCCGGCGGCTTGAGCGCCTGGTACGCCGGCGGCTGGTAGTGGAGGGGGAAGACAGTGAATCGTGGTCCGAGGATGACCGGCCTTTACCTCTGCCTCCTCCACTATTGCCTTTTCCACCCTTTAGCCCTGAGCACATTCCTCCTGCTCTCACCCCGCCTTCTCCTGCATCTTCTCCAACTGACTCTCCAATGGCGCTCTGCCTCCGTGCATTGTTGGTGTTGCTCTGGAGAGGTACAGTTTTGCCGTTCAGAGCATGGGTCGGGGAGGGGCTGCTTGGGGTCCCTGACCCTGTTGGACTCCCCCCTGCCCTAGCTGTATCTGCAGCACTCTGTGCCAGCCTCATGACCTCCTCCTCCTCCACTGGCCCATCCACCACAGCACTGAAGCGGCGTTTCACGCGTGCTGCTCCCATCATGTGCTATATGGCTCTTCTCTCTTATGGTGATCTCAGTTACTCAATATTCCTCAGTGTGCCCTGGTTTGATTGTTGATGATGTTGCACCTTGATACAGTCAATTAAGTGTGTGGAGTTAACAACAAAGTCTGTCTTGAATCCTTTTTAATGAAGAGATATTTGCAAGTCTGTGGTGGCCAACCAGACAATAATTGCCTTTTAGGCCATTGATTAGTCCCTTGTTTACTTTCCCCAACTCATAATGCTGTTTCCCAGTACAGTCTATACTTTCAGTGAAAGATCTCTGAGCAACAAAGTGGACTATCCTGAAGTGAGTCCACTGGCACATTCATTAACAACCAATGTCCTTGATACTCACTGAAGTAAGTAAAGTGATGTGAGCTGAAAAGAAGGATGTCAGCAGTAGCCTGAGGAGTCTATTTTTTTTAAAAGGAGTGGGAGGGCTGGATTGAGCTCGACAGACATCACAAAAGCATGCAGGATTGGTTCTGTTCAGTTCAAAACAATAACAGGGAATCCTCAAGCAGGTATCTGCTGATAAAAGCTATAAACAGACAATGCAATGGAGTAGGAAATATGTCAAGGATATAGATATCATAACAGGGTAAGTTCTATAATATTGTGACAAGATGCACACAAGACAGACAAATCAAATTAAAACAGGTGATATGATTTAACAATTTCCAACATGCAGAAAAAAGCATAAAAACATGCCAATTCTTACGATCAAAGTTCGTCCCAGTTTCACAACCCCTTGGTATGGGCATGAGGACACAAAGAATACAGTAATTTCAGTAAATAAAATGCCTACAAGTCAAGGAAATGTCACGTTTGCCCAACAAGAGGGTCCCAACTGAAAGAACCAAGTTTTGGTTGCCATTTCCTGCACAATTATGTCACTGCTTTAACAATTTCACAGCGTCTGTCAAAGGGTCTGCATATCTGTTT
Source organism: Spondyliosoma cantharus (assembly GCA_900302685.1). Classification (NCBI taxonomy): domain Eukaryota; kingdom Metazoa; phylum Chordata; class Actinopteri; order Spariformes; family Sparidae; genus Spondyliosoma; species Spondyliosoma cantharus. The sequence continues at coordinate 62,175 of OMLP01012833.1, forward strand.
GATGGCCATTGTCAATTTTGATGGAGACAGATTTTGTGAATGACTGTTGCGTGGATAATATTGACCTGAACTACACGGCTGTTAACAATCCCCTGGAGCAGTTAGTCTCTCAGAGCAGACATACCTCATTACAGTTCAGCATTACGGCTGAGAAATCGCTTATGCCTGACGAAAGATAAGAAGGAAGGAAGAAAACAACAGAGAGAGATTACTTTGATCTATCTCCAACACCAACTGTGTTTTCAACTTTAAGTGGAAGATTTATGTGGAGGAAAATGGTAAGCACACAGGTCACCTTAGGAAGTCTGCTACATTTTTCCACAAGTCTGGCACCAAAGATGATAGATCAGGTGTATACTAGCTGAGAAATAAGGTGACTGAGAGCTCTGTGGATTGTAGTCTCTAACTCAGCATCTGTTTGAACCAGATCAAAAAAGCACTGCTTGAACAGTTTATGCAAATAAACGAGAAGATCATATGTAGATGCATTATGAAAACAACAACATGCAGGGGAAACATTGAATTACACCATAAATATTATCTAAAAAACATGCACTAGCATGAACATCCTCTCAATATAAAGAAATAATAATTAAAAACTGACAAAAGATTAAATAAAGCAAAAATAAAGAAATGTGCAATTATATCAGGCAATGAAATGGTATGCTTGTCACGTATTTACCTTGCCCAACCATTTCCACAGAACTCTACACAACTCTTCCACAACTAAATCCTGACAAGTATACAAGAGTATTCAAGAGTCTCTTTGGAACAATGGACAAAGAACAACAAGACACAAAACCTACTGCTAAAACTGTACAAGTATTGAATAGGACATTTTCCTCAACCAATAACAGCAGGGTAGACAAAAGTCTACAACAAATGGAAGTGGGGAAAGAGATCCCTCCTGAAGTGTGAGGTAACATAAGGGTTCATCTTCGCTTGTGTGTTGACCTCTCTTTATGAAACATGCTCAGAAAAGCATTAAGTTTAGGGAGGAAAGAATCGTAGGAGAAGATAACAAAAGAGTCTGCTGTTTTTTTGGTTCTCTTTAGTGAGATGTTTGTGGTCTGTTTTGCATCCCCAGTGCCAGTCTTGAAGAGAAATAAGAAAAAATAAAGAAAAGTAAGGTCATTGTGAACATTTACAAAGCTGAAACAGATGATTCATCAGTATATTCACATTTAATTTCAATTAATATCATTAGTATGCTGGATATGATAAATATCTAACTGGCTGGTTAGCAGAAACTTACCTTTTGTAGTATACCTCTATGGAAACACTTCATGGAATGGAACTTTCAATTCATGAGAGATGGAGCCTGTGGAAGGAAACACACAGGGGGGGTTGTTTTCAATTTTAATTCCCTGAAAAACATTTCTGTACTGGACTATAAAATCGATTTTTCTAATATACACTACTGTAATTCTAAATATCTCACAGAGTAAGCATAACACTGGGCTTTCTGAAGTGCAGCTGATGTTCATTACAACACATTTATATAGACTAGAGGGATATAGATCTTTATAATGAGAACAGATAAGTTATCCTGTTAATAAGTCACATAAAAGTTCTGAACCAAAAGGCCCTCATTTTGGGTCAGGAAACCAAGTGGTACAGGGTGGGTGATCTCTGATAAATAAGCAATAGTGGATTTAAGCCAATAGACTGGAAGAATTGCAGGGGATTTTCTTGGGCAAAGGTTGAGAATGGGATTGTAGCTCAGATGACGGACTGGGATAAACCCAGACGCTGGGTTGGTTTGGGTGAAGAGGTAGTATGTCTTGCTGTGGAGATGGCGATATGCTGTGGATTACAGCTGCGCTCGTGACTCCAGTAATCTCACCGATGATTTTGCTAATCCCCCGAGGAGTTACGTAAGAGTTACTACTGTTACAGAAAGTGGTAAGAAAATCTTTGAACACACAGGTAGGACATTTTATGGCATAAACAGGATTTAGAATAATACAGGAAAAAGGAGAATATATCACTGAGTGTAACAAATGTCCAATGTAAATGTTCACCTTGAGTCAGTTGGACATTTTTGATTCTAATTACACACATTAAACTGATGTATAACTTTGTATAAATAATCTTCCTTAGATTATTGATCACTGCGTCAGCACTGCAAATACCACAAAGGTGAAAATAATGCAAACCAGTCCAGGGTGTAATAGGCTCAACCAAAATGCATGAATATAACATTACTAAGGCTATTATTGCACTGTCAAATGCAGAACAAATGGCGAAGCATTATCAAGGAAGCTTGACGAGGAGGAGTAAATTATGGAGGTCTTAATTTTCACAAAGTGATAAAGACAGATTGTTCCAGGCTTGTGTTGCTCAATGTTCAGTTAATGAACAAACGTGTGAGGAGGAGAATGTCCTGACCTTGAGGCCTCTGCTGTAGCTCCTGCCAACACTACCAAATGAACAAGCTCTCAGGTTTGCTATCTCTGTGATTGGGTTAAAGTGTTGCCGGACGACTGATGACAGTAGCCCGAGGAGGTGATGAGGGAAGTGTGTGTGTGTGTGTGTGTGTGTGCGTGTATAGGCAATGTAAGGTTGCACATGTCCTTGTATTGCCTAACCTTATCGTGGTGAGGTGGCAAATGTCTCAAATTACTTACTAAGAACATTCATGTAGGGGTGTCTGTGAAAATTGTCCATGCATAGTTGTTGCTTCACACTGTCAGGATCTCATCTGCAGTCCTGCCTGATATGATAAAAGCTGGAATGTGATGAGGCTACTGATGTTTGTGACGCCTTTAAACAAACTGATCTCTTGCAGCAAACATCAGCCTCTGATAGTAGATTATACAGAGGTCATTCAAGAGTTTTGAATGAGAAATAGCGAAAAACAGTTCACCTACTGCAAATGGACATTTTCATCTTATACAGTATGTGACTTACATTTAGCATACATTTGCATACTCTGCCACCTTTCTAGCTTCAAACAGTGTTCTGGGGACCTTATTTTCCTCTAAGAACAGCCTGTTTATTCAATAATGGAAAGTTTGTGGAGTTTGTATTGTTACCTCAGTAATAATTTTTAATTTCTTCTCCAAAACTACACAATGCACCTTTAACCAGCTAGAATCATTGTATTAATAAACTATCCTCGGGCTGCAGTTATTAGCTGATTAATTCATTAGTAGATCAACAGAAAAACTGTTTCCAAATATTTTCTATGATCAAGTTATTGTTATTGACGAATGAGTAATTTATCAGGCAAAATTAGTTTGATGGACAGTACAATGAGACTGCAAATTTGTGGTGTTGTCCTGTTTAGTTAAGACCTGCTTAAAACAAAGATCACATGTTGGCTCAGGCTAAGACCTCCAAATATATATGTTAAAACAATGCATGCATGGCGCTACATCAGGCCAATTGACCTGTAGTAACCTCGATCAGCCCAGTCTCATTCCCACCTATTCAAATATCGATGTGTGTTGCCCGAGGATTTTTACTTTAAAGTAATACTGGAAGTATTTGGTGATAGTGATAAAGCACACATGAAATTATAAGTATTTTTAGGCAGTGACTAGGATTGTTAATGATTAATCATTATTTCACCAATTCAAGTTGAGTACAAATACATCAAAAAGTTATTGTTTACAAATGACACGCTATTTGCAGGTAATTTACATGCTTATCAAATATTTCAAAATAAAATACTGGTATGATTAATGTATTTAATTAAAATACAAGCATACTTTACAAACTGATAATTATATGTTTAAGTCATTTAATAGCCCCAATATAGGTTGGATGTTGTTGGGACTGTTGTTGAGTGGCGACAGAATAAAGCAACACAATTAAAATAAGGTCATTATTTTGTGTTGTTTAGTTTATCCGTTTAGCCTACTTTGATTTTCCATTGAACAAATTTCAAGTCATAACAGTGAATCAAAAAGGGCAGAGCCTAGGTTACTACAGAGTCGACAAAATTAAAATACTCAGCATAAAACACACAAAAACATAAGTAACAATTATCCATGTGGATCACATCCACAAATTCAACACCATGACAATAGAACAATACCAGTATTATATCTACTGTAGAAAACACCAGGACATGTCTTCTAACTGTTTTCATTTCCAGGTGGTATTTTTCAGATCATTTTAAATAAATTGTGCTTTTTGAAAGTGATGAGGACAAAATCTGCCATCTAAAAATATGTTGGGGACATGTCCATAGTCTCCCCAGTGTAAGTGAGACCTTTGGTTGACCTTTTTATCGTCAGATATTGACTTATCACAGATATGTATATGTCTGTGATAAGTATATATATGTTGTCCTATACATGCTGACTTTTTTCACAGAACATAATGTGGAAAAAACAGTTTCACTACTCTTACAATAACAGAAAAAAGGCATATCGTCAAAGTTTATTGTTAAACTGTGTAATATCCTACCTCTTTTACATGTTTGTCTCAATTGTTTGACAACCACATTTGAGTATCTTTGCAAAACACCGTATGTTTAATTACAAAGAATATATCAGAAGATATTGATATCAGATTTTTTTCCCTTTCCCTTTTGCCTCCCGAGCTCAAACTATGTTAACCAAAGAAATGTAGAGCAATACAATTACGTTGGCAATTATGTTTCAATTCCCCAGCAGTACCACAATAATCCACAATTTATCTTTCTCTCTTTATTTTTTATTGTGGCTCTCTCACCATGTATTCTCTCTATCGCACCTCCCCTGTCCTCTTTCTATCCAGATTATCTGACCATATTAAGGTGTTATGTGGTCAGATTAGGTCTGCAGAGAATATGATTTCAGTGTCATTGAAAAAGGCCCTGAATAAACCATGTACTTCTTTGTCCGTCACCTCCCGTGTCACATGTGATCGGTGACCTATTTCCTGTTTTGATGTCCTAAAAACAAAAGTTTAAGTAAAATAATGTTCACAGGATAATGCTGCTCTCTGTGTCATTAAATGTAGTTGGATATTTTCATGATGGTTTAATTAACGCTGTGCACATAATGTACAAAACAAAATCCTCAAATTGACTGTCTAACTATAGAGACGTCAATACTTGTCATCGATCAGGGAGTTAGAAACCAGGGCGTGTTTCTCTCTCATACTGTCACATTGCTCTCTGTTTTGGGTCTGTTTTCTACATCTCTTTATCATTCTATTAAACTTCACTTTACAACACAGATTTAAAAAAAAGTTTGATGCACGCAGAGGGGCTACAACAACAGCTGTAACAACAATGCATAAAAATATGACAAACGCACAGTGACCTTACAATGCTGCAGTGACCTTTTGCTTTTAGCCTATCTGATCAATACAGTTCTAGTGTCGTGTTGATCTGGTGGCATCATTCATATGTTGCAGCTGATAGTTGCAGCACCAGAGTACTGAGCAGTAATGGATGTTGTGTCATAAAGAATCAGATCAAACCTTGGGTATGTCTCCAAAGAATTGTTATTCAACATCAAGGGTCTCATTCATGTTGAAACTTTCCTGATGGTGCTGCTCAATATTTCAAACACATGCAGGTGTTTATATTTTAAACAGTTTGAAGTTGAATGGACTTTAACTGTGTTCTGCTTCTTTTAACTCTTTTACTTTGAACAGCACAGATTTTTAGGCAGTTGAGACATTTCACCACATTCCAGCAAGGGCTGCATATTATTGGAAAAAACAGACATTGCAATATTCTGTTTTTTTGTGATATATTGCGACAAGAAGAAATACAGGAATTTACACCAGTTAACTTAAATATAAGAATTATCATATTTACAATAACTTCTGGGTAGACAATCCCTGCATCACGCACTTACATACAATATAAAAAATGCTTTATGGACTATTTCATTTAAAAGTGTATTCATCTTGGATGTTTGATGCTTTCATATCTCATTAAAAACAACACACTAATGTTAGAGATTTAATTCACCTGTTAGGCCAAAGACTAAAAAGAATGACAGAATGTCTGCTAGCAGTTTGAACTGGCAGTTAGTCCAAGATCTCGCTGTTGTGTAGATATTGAAGATGCTAGCAAAGTAAGACAGTACATAAAATAAGCAAAACAAATATGTCAAATAGGTTGGACCACTGTCTTCAATAAATATCTTTAAATATTAAAATTACGGCTGAAAATAATGACAAATAAAGAGGTCTAGAGTCTGCTTTGTTTCATATATTGATCAAGAATGATTTCAATGTAACAAGTGTTAGGTGACAATAACTGAATTTCACCACCACCAAGCCACCATGGCAGAGCTCCAGGGTGTGACTTAACATTTTTGTTGTATCAGTGAGTCTGAAATTCAGCAGTTTATTATTTTTCTCATAGCATGTGATTTAAATGAAAAAAACAAAACATTTAGCACCTTTATTTCTTTTTCAATCATTTACATAATGTGTTAAGAAATTGAATTAAAATGTAGTATTGGGTGCACCTAAATGAAGGGTTATGTATCAACAGCCAATATTATCTTTATAAAATACATGAAATAGAAAGCAGTAACATGGACTAGCTACCATGGTGCAGAAAAAAGGCTGCTACTGGCTCCTAACACAAGTTATTTTAGAAACCACCTAAGAGCAATAAACTTCAATTTATTGATATTCAAAGATTAGCTATGGAATAGAATAGAATATGAATAACACAACCAGAATTATTAATCAAATATGAAAAAACTTTTGGGCAATGCACCCAATTCTTGTCATGGTAAGAACAATCTTGCCAGTTATTCTGGCATTAAGTTGCCGTCATTCTTAACACAATGAGCAATATCATAAGATAAGATATGTATGAAAAACCAATAACATAATTATTGAGGTAGGGCTAAGTAGTCTTGAAGTAGTTATTGTAACACAAAGCATAGATGAAACAAAGAAAATTGTGAACACCACTAAATCTGATTGTGTGGTTAGTTAGTTAAATACTGTGAGCTCTGACCTGGGCAAACATTTAGAATTTAGTGATGAACAACACACACTCTC
>OMLP01012835.1:0-13619 GCA_900302685.1 Spondyliosoma cantharus
CAGGATGTCAGCATATTAAGGATTTATGTTTTAGTATCAATTCTAACTACCAATACTCAAATCAAGACTCGGTATCAGTAAAATTGATACTTTGGGGATCGAGCTGCCCATTCTTAATTTTGTCAAGCAATTAAGTAAAATGCCAATTATTCCCTTGTTCTAGCTTTGAAAATGTGTGCTGCTTTTCTCATTTTAATATGATGGTGAATATAATATTTCAAATAAAACTAAAAGTCATTGTGATGGCTAATTTACAAAATCTTCTGCCAGAAATGATCTAAAATCAATAATAAAAATAGCTGCAGCCCCCCCAAAAAAGCTAAAGCTGAATACTGCATGTAGAGTGTCTGCCACATGTGTTGCCATATTCCCTCCCTCTGCTCTCCCTACTGGCTTTTGGAACTAGATCTGTGTGAATGCCAGAGTAAGGCAGAGTGACAGACAGGCCAGTCTGGAAGAGCTGAGAGGACTCGGACAGTGATGTGGATGTTGTTAAACCCTCTGACACGCCAGGAATCCTACCAGGCTTGCAGGAGGCCATAATCGGCGATCTTAAACGGCCTGTGGGACACCGCCAGAGGGCTTGGGTGTCGCAGCCAGGCGCTTTAACGGTTCTATCTTGATGAGGACCACTTTGAGGTTTGGACCCTGGGGTTAGAATTTTGATTGAGGTTCAAATTACGGTTAGACTAATGGTTTGGGTTACACATTTGGTCGTAATGGTCTGCGTTGAGGGCCAGGAAATGCATGTTAATAAGAGCCCTAACATTTAGAGAAGTATTTATGTGTGTGTGTGTGGGTGTGTGTGTGTGTGTGTAAGAGGACCACACTTGCGCAAATACGGGATGTCCATGCTGCCCTTCCTCAAAGATTACAGTAAGAGAGATGAGGGACAAAACAAGCTGTGTGCAGGTGGAGGCAGAGGAGACGGAGTGAAAGAGAGGAAGTGGTGCAGTACACAGTGGATATAAAGAGAGAAGGGAGGAAAAGAAGGAGGGTTAAAATTAGAGAGCAGGCAGAAAACAGATCAAAGGCTAGAGCGGATGATTCTCCTATTTGGAATAATTCGCCAGCCTGCGTGGCCCTGATAAATCGGCTATTGGCCACATCCCCGCCTCCACTGGGGAAACACATTTATACAGTACACACACACACTCACACTCACACACACGCTAGTTAATGCTTCCCGAGTCTATTTCTTCATGTGAGTCAATTTAATTCCTTAACTTTAGTGTGTGTGTGTGTGTGTGTGTGTGTGTGTGTGTGTGTGTGTGCGCGCGTGTGTGCATGTTTGTGGGTATGAGTGACTGTGTTTGGGTTTGAACAAGTGGAGGAAATAACAGAAGTAAAGTGCAAATAACAGATGGAGGATCGTAGCATTTTCATTTGGTTACTGCGTGTGTTCTGTGCTTCCTGTGCCTGTTTCCCCACCTCATGCAATATGTATGCTCGACGGTGAACAGAAAAGCGCAGCAACTATTCCAAAATAAGAGACGAGCGCGTAATGAATAAATCAAAAATCAATGAAATGTTTGAAGGGGTTTCATATGATTTTTTTAACATTAAAAGCAAAATGCTCTATTTTATGTTGAAAAATATATTTCATCAATACTGTGTGCAGGTTAGGGAATTAAGGATTATGTTCACTCCAGTGACTGTCTAGAAACTGAAGCTGATGGAGGAAGAATCTTATAAAAATCACCATCGGGTGTTTTCCTCATCTCTGCAGCAAGACAAAGAGCTGTTTCCAGAATCTAGGCTAAGAGAATCTTTTCATGTCTTGAGATTATCTAACAGGCTGTGTAGGTTGTGCCACACTGTGTTCAGCCTTCGTTCCCATGGGCGTTGGGTGCATTCAAGAGAGAACAATGGGAGCAGGGTAGCTGGCACCGGGCACGCTGGACAGCCACAGATGTGCCAGGGTCCTTGGCAGCGGAGGCAGGGAGAAGGAGGTGGTAACAGTCGGGCTGCCAACTTGCCTTTTCTGCCGGGGCCGTGAAGCGGGGCACCTGTCCTCCACATGGCCCAGAAAGGAGGGGGACATTAGGACTGCATTCTTAGTTATAATCAGTGATGTTGGTATGCTGTTACAAACAGAAACCTTAATGAGATCCACTACATTTGATAAAAAACAGGATCCGACTGGGATTAACATAACACAGTGACAACTGAGAAAATTTTTTTTGCCATCTGAAAGTTTTGTGCCATGCAGCAGCTTTAGTGATTATCTGCACAGCGTTCATAATTTACTTTATCGACCCAGTGTGTGCGGCACATTGAGGCTTCAGACTAACTGCTGGCTCTAAATCTTGAGAAAACCTGCCTTCGGCTTATTTATGCATTATTAAGAGAACTCTGAGTCGGTGAGATGATTTAAAGAGACCGGGGGCTGCACTGGGAGCTTCCTAAACATAACCCTCAACATAGTCTCCCTCATCAAACCTCTTTTTTCACTCTCTCTCTCACACACACAACTGAGTACACCAGACTTGTACTGTAGAAACACCATCAGCAGCTCCTCAGACCCGGTCTCACAGTTCAGAGGATGGTGGCTGACTAACTCGTGGAGGAGATAAAAAAGTAGGGTTGCCAGATTATTTCATAACCACTGAGGAGGAGAGTTCTCATGACCCAGAATGACTGTCTTATTATTATTACAGTGTTTGTGGTCAGGCAAAGCTGCTAGATTCTTCTGTTATGTCCCTACTGGTCTACTGTTTCATATGGGTCGTAGTGTGAAGCGGATGGCCGGCCATCTGTCCGTCTGTCCCCGCTTCTCTTACCGTCGCTCCCTCTCATCTGTCACTCTCATTCGGCCATTCCCTCCCTCATGATGAGCTCAGTGTGTATTCTGTGCTGTACACAGCTGTGCCCGGGCCTACAGGAATAGCCAATTCATTTCAGCAGCGGAGGCGCCGTGATATAGCGCGCACACACGGGGTACGATAGGGAGAGAAAGAATGGAAAATTTGGCCCTCTTCCACTCAGTATTCCCTTCCAGTCTCCGGCCCAGCAGGACGGCGTGCCTCCCTTTCACCTGACCACAAGGGCAATCAACAGAATCACAGGCCCGGCTCAAATGCACAAAGAAAAAAGGCACTCACACACAGCACACATATCAGAGAAACACACAGGGTGTTCTAGAAGATTTAATTCACTTTTTCTCTAACTTAAACTTACACATCAGTGCACCCACCTTCACACATATGGGGGATTATCCAGCCAGGCCCATGGAAGGCAAAATTCCTCTGACTCACACGTCTCCCTGCCTTTAAAACTGTGCACATCATGGAGCAGCTGACTCTGTTTTTAAGTTCACGTCCACGTACGCACACTCCCTCGCGCTCATTTAAAGCACAGGATCGGCCTGAAGCCTCACCTGTCACCTCGAGATCCTGCAGCACGGAGGCCTGCGCAGGTCATTAGCCCTGAGTGTTTGTCTGGCGGCTGCTTCCTGAGCTGCTTACCTCCCTGGATGCTCCCCACACAGACAGCTGTGGCAGCAGCAGCCCTCCTCCAGATAGCTGCCTCAGCCACGAATGAATTATGTACTCACAGCCTCTGACTCACAGGTAGTGATGCGCTTCAACAGAGAGAGCACTGAGTGCAACAAGGCTCGCATAGTGCTGGGAGACACACAGTGAAGATTTCTACCTTCATGACAAGTGTGCACCCCCCACCCCCAGAAAAACAAAAAAAACCCAGAGGAGGTATGACTGCGAGTGACCACAAGAGTGTGCTGCTGAGCTCCTCTCAACTTCAAAGCAGCCACTTCAAGTTCTTATTTTAACGGGTGAAAATGATTATGAATGTAGGAAAAAAAAAAAAAAACACATCCTCTTATCAAACTTTATCTTCCCCATCTATTCTAATCATGGTATGCTAATTTCTAGCTTCCTGCGAAGGTTAATACATGCACACAAGGTAGGTGGATGCAGATAAAGATCTGTTTGATTTGCTGCCTGGAACTGCTGGTGTTATGCTACGCTTTAATGGGAGGATTATGCAGGGGGGAAAGCTGGGGAAGCTCAAACTTGTTTCATCGGCCCAATTCCACGCTGGCTTCATTGTGCATTCGTGTTGCATGTGAGGTATTTGTGTGTGTGCTTGTGCGTGTGACAGGTAGGGTAAGGTTATGAGGGCTTAGTTACTGTGAAATGATGCAGCGGCCGCAAACTCGAGGGTTCGGCACAGTGCTGAGTATTAGTCAGAACATGTCTCAGTCCTTAATCCAAATATATACGCACTGCAGTGAGTCTCATGAAACACACACACACACACAAAACTGCAAACTACCCTATATAATGCAGTGCCAGTAGTGAAATATGATGGGTTATATAAATGGCTTACACATGAATGCTGGCTTTGTTTTACGAGGTTTTCTATCTGCATAGGCAACGTGTTTGTGTCTGTGTACATTTTTCTGCATTGGTGGGGGGGGGGTTAAACTTTCCCCTCTAATTGTAGGGCTTTTACATTTCTACCCAACCTACCAATTTGGAGAACAGCAATTTTGCTAATTTCATTGTACTGTAAGGTACCGGTAAAGTACAGACTACAGCATGTGTGGTATCATGCTCTGAAAAAAAACATACCCGGGCAGCAACAACAGGGAGATGAAACAAGTGAAAAACAGCTTCCAATGTGTGATCAAAGCTTACGACATGGCGCGTCTCACGCGCATAGTTCACATTTTTAGGTGAAAGGACAACAGAGCGTAAGTTCATCCTCCCCCTCCCATCCCTTCACAACACACACACAATCAAACACACACACCAGAAACTCAATCTGTTGCCCTTTGCAATCTGGTCAGAGAACTTAATTCCTCACAAGGCCATTTCAAGAGCAGCTTCACATCCAAAATATTATCACACGTAAGAAATAACTTAAGACACACACCCGTTCTTCACAGAAACACATGCACACACTGGAGAGATAACACCGGGTAAACCTCCAGTCTCTCCCAAAGGGGAGTATTGTGCATAATGACAGAGTGGAAGGGGTGGTAATGACACCCTAGTGAGATAATATGACATTGGCAGGCCCCAAAAAGCCCCCCCAAAAGATCCTACCTTGATCTCTCCTAAGTAGCTGAATCAAGGCTGGGACGATTTAATTGCCAGTCTGCCTCTTTGGTAGACTCAGAGGAGTTCACTGGGGATTCCAAGAGAGACGGAGAGAAGAAAGATGGGAGCTAAGGGAGGAGGTACGATGCAAAAATAATGGAATGGAATGAGGGTGCAGACAGCCTGCCTCTGATAACCCCTGCCTACTTTGCCTGTCAACTCTCAACTCCACAATACACAGTGTCTAGGATACACACCAGGACCAGTGCACGTGCTTGAGCCAGAGAAGCAGATGCACGCCCCTTTTAATCCTTCAAATAAATCTCCTGCTGGCTCCTCGTACGGCAGCAACTGAACTTTTGGAGGCTGTTTGCTTTTGTTACTTATGGGGTTGAAGGGATTGCGTGGCGGCACAGCACACAAACACAGAGACGCGCCCGCACACTGGCCTGCACATACATGCACACACAGATCGCAATAGGCTGATCTCTCCAGAGTAGTTTGCGACCGTCCTGATTCATGCTGTAGATATGCTGCTCTGTGATCAGCTTTGCAAAGCTAAATCCTTTGACTCAGTAATTTTCCCTGTCTTTTTTTTTTTTTACACTGGATCTGTATTATCTAGCCATCCAAGGGTATTAAAGGTGGGCCAGAAAAATGATATATATCTATTCCTTCCCACATGACTGATTCCACCTTAAATCAATGACTGCTCTGATAATGATACTGCTTAGGGAGAGTAGCCGCATGTTGGTCTTCGTGTGGCAACTTGCTCAAATCCATTCAGGACAGGATTAAACAATTTAATGAAAATATGTCTGGATTGGCCCCAGTCACATTACATTCCAATGTGATATTTATCTCTATAGCACCTCATGTGATGAAAGCATGTAATTATATTTGAACTATGGTGCGGGCATCAAATGATTTTGCAGTGCAAGGCTCGGCTAGTCTGCATTCTCTGTGTGTGCGCGTGGTGATGGAGAGTGTTTGTGCTGTTTTGAGGTCAGTAATGACAGACAAATAGCTGTCAGGGCTAATGGGAGGGGACAGCCAGGGATGATGGGAACACAGAGAGAACAGCGCAGCTCAATGCAGTCCGACTGTGGTGTCAGAGCGCTGTTAGTGTTCACACAGAGAGAGGGTCACAATGAGAGCACAAAACAAACACACACCCCTATGTGGTAACCCTTGTCAGGGCGCTGGCTTACATCTATTACCTTATCTTATCACTAATCATTAGCCATGTTACCCACATGGTTACATAGCAAAACCTATTATTTAAGCCATCTTAATTCTATTATAAAACAGGGGGCTCATTACGGAAACTTCCTGTCTGACAGCCTATCTTATCTCAGTTTAGGATGACTTTTGGAGTAACATGTTTCCTTACTGCATTTAGGACATTATAGACTCTGTTCTATATTCAAAATAAGCACCAATAATGTTGTTTGGTCTGTATGGCAAAGATAATTGAGTATGGGGAACATTATAAATGCTGAAATATTATGATTGAATGGCTTCTCAAATGTTAACTGCTGGGGAACCTAATGTTAGCCTGTTGATAAAGTTGACATTGACGTTAACCTATTGATGAAGCTAACATTGATGTTAGCCTGTTGATGACGTTAGCATTAAGCCTGTTGCAGAAGCTAACACTGATTTTAGCCTATTGGTGAAGGATTAATATTAGCCTGTTGCAGAAGCTAACACTGATTTTAGCCTGTTGGAGAAGCTAATATTAATGTCAGCCTGTTGGAGAAGCTAACTCTGACTTTAACTTTTTAGCTTTAAATTTCCCAGACCATGTAATAATGGGTAGGCAATATATCCTCTCATCAAATGACACAATTAATGCCTTGTTTAAGCTAAAATGTAATGCCTGTTTTACCCTTTTTTCTATTATAGCTAGCTAGCTAGTGACAAGTGAAGTGAGATAGCTGTTATACAGGCAGTCTCATATTAAACACAGATACAGGCATGACAGGACGACTGAGGAATCATGTTTACAGAAACGAGATCTGAGATAGAAAACAGCAAAACATTTTTGGTTTAAATTCAATTTTAGATAAGACACTCAGCAAATGCTGCTGGATATTTAATATTTTTTGCCGTAAGTCACTGTTGGAATACACTGTAGTGTGATTTCAAGATGTCAAAATAAGCTCAGAAAAGGAACAAGTGGCTGAATTATTCTCAACAGGTTTTCAGAGGCATATTCCCTTTTCTGTGTATGTTCACCAGGCATGTCGTTAGACCTGGGCATCCAAGGCTATAGCCCCGGTTGTTTTGGGAATAGCCCCGGATCTCTGTGCCTTAAAAAAAAAATATAATTGCCTAATGATGAAAATAGCCCCAGAGGTTTTTATGTGGTTGCATATCGAACGGCCAGCAGCCACAAATGCAACATTGTCACCAGCACAAATTGTGCAGAAGCTGACCTGCCTTTCCTTATGGCATATGCCCATATATGGGCAGAGCCAGAATAATTTGTTGCAAATTCAACATCAGTGTTATATTTTCACCCTCTATGCATCACAGATATTACCAGAGCCCGTCTATTAGCCTACTGTTAAGTACCATTGCAGCATTTATAGTAGTTAGTTATTCTAATTTTTTGTGGTCGTGGGTGTAGTCTGGGTGTGTAGTCTCTGTTAAATGATGATTTTTTTTCTCTTAATACCCTACAAAGCCTACTGTAGGCCTAATGCAGGTAGACAATGAAGCGAAGAAATGATAATGGAATGTTCTACCTGCTCTAATAGCCTATACACACAGCACAGGTCTTATTACAGGCTATAATATCTTTAACGTAAACATTACTCAGTAGGCCTATAGTGAGGGAAAATTTGCTTCATTTGTGATTAAAATATGACGATGAGGACCCCAATGATTGGCCTTCCTTTCCTTCTGAAACTACATTGAAATTGCATCTTTAACAACAAAATGATCTTTCTCTTCCTTGGCACCGTTTCAAGAATATTTGCATATACACAGATCCACTGAAAACGACTCAAAACGCTGTAGTTCATATTCCAGGCCTCTAGGGGCGCTTGAAATTCACCAAAAATGGAGAAGAAGAGACAGAGCATGCGAATAAAGCTTGCGCGCTGTTTACAAACAGACAGTAGACGGAGAGTCCGAACACAAGAATAAGAATACGAAAAATGGCTAGTGCAAGGAAACCAGAATCGTTTGTGTGGACCGATAATGAGACTGAACTGCTGCTGCTGGGACTCACACTCGACTACAAGGCCAGTAAGTTGCAAGAAACACGAACACACACACGTAGTCTGCCACTGTTGTTGTTGTTATGAGACGTCATGGGGTTTGGCCAATGGCGTCACCGTTTCTGAAAGTATGCGGATTCGCCGTCCACATGAGAACAGGAGAGCTGCGTTTTTGGATTTTTCCACCCTGAGACCCGTTTTCAAAAAAGTGCGTTTTCAGGCGCTGTGTTTCCAGGATTCATGTGGATGGTCGGCCAAAACGATGCAATAAATGTGCGTGTCCACTAAAGAGCGTTTTGTCGGGACGGCCTCTAAGAAATGCTGCACACAAAAGGACTGTACAGTTACACATTACATGGAATCAATTCACTTACATCCAGATGTGATTTGGTCTACTGTAACAGTAACTGGTTTCAGTGACCACACCTTAATAGGGAATAAACTGACTGACTGTATCATCCAGCAGCTTCACCACAGACTCGGTATCCCTTGCGCTCATCTCCCATGTCCTCTTTAAAATTCCCTGCAGTCTGCTCTCTTTCCTTCTCAGGTTTCTATCTTTTTATGTATTTTCCCTGTAATGAATGCTCCTCCCTTGGCTTTAAGCCAGTCAGGTTTGTAAGATGATCACAGGGTTGTCCAGAGGAGATGTGTCTGAATGTCTCTGGCTGTGGGCAATGTCTGTGTCAGTGACGGATGGACCGTTGGAATGCTATGAAGGAAGAACCCGAGCACTGCTTTGTTGTGTCTGTTGAAAGACAGTGATCCACTGCAGCGGAGGGAGATTAGACTTATGACACTGGTAGAAAGGGGAGGGAAAATGCTGTCTGTGTATCAGTGTGCTGGAACAGGGACAGAGGGATACAGAGGGATAACCAGAAACAAAGAGGGAGAGAGGGAAAGACAAAGGACAAGGTGACATTCTTAGTCTTAGAAGGCAGCGTGTCCCCTCTCTGCCTACGCTCTCCTCCACCTGTCCTCTCTTGTCCGTTGTTTTTCCTCCTTGCAGCCTGTTCAAATCCGCTCCTACTTGTTCCCTGTCACCCAGCCCCCATCCAAAGCAACATTTTCTCTCCCATCTCCTCCCCTTCTTCCCTTGTTTCGGGACGTGGTGGTCACACACCCAGGTGGAACAATAGCCAGCAACTTTATTCTCACGCACCTCCCAGAAACCTGTGCCCTCAGGTATGGAATTCTATCACTCAGCCACATACAGGTGGATCAACCCAAATACACTCCGGAGGACGGCAACAAAGGCACCAGATTCTCTCTGAGATTAGTCCCCCAGCTTTAAGAAGAGGGAAAAGGAGGGGGCATGGTGGGGTGGTGAAAGGGGGATGTGAGGATTTAAAAAACATATATGCCTGTGCACTTTGAACAACCACAATATACCCATGCCCAATGTTTGCAAGTCTATTTCATTGACTTCCAATCCCCAAGGAGGGTAGAGGGCAATATGCTATCAGCCTAATAGAGTGGGGGATGAGACTTTATGTGGTTGACAGCCACTGCTTTCATTTCAGCCCTGCAGTGTATCGTCTATGAATATGGAGTAGCCTAACAAACGAGCATGTCCTCTAACACGTTGCTCTCTGTTCATCCCTAGGCAATCCAACCACAGCACCAATCTCTTTAAGTGCTGCAGGGTCCCATCTCTAATGTCACTTGTCATTGGTGTGACCAGAAATGACACTTTTGTTTAAATCAGCATCCATCACCTCCCGCTGTAAAGAATTGCAGGCAGCTGGGGAGGTGTGCAAAATCCGAGAGTCAGGGCAAGCCACCAGGATTTTTTAAAGGTTAAAGCAACATCTGAAATTTAAAAACACTGAGCTGAAATTGTGCACCATCAAAAAGTCCCCACTCCCCTCCACCCCTTCCCCTGGTATAGCTCATTACATGGAAGAGGGAATCCTCCTTGAACCAGACTTGAGCTCATTTGTCAAAGCAAAAAGCAGTGCTTTCCCTCCCTTGTCTCATACATAGGAGCTAAGTCGAGAGCAAGCTTTATGCTTTTTCATGCCACCCCCAACACTTCTAAGTTCAGCTGAGGCGTATTCAGCATATTTTTTCATGATAGCAGGTGATGCATTATTCAGCAAGCTCTGGTTGATCTTGGCTGTAATAAATCTCTGGTCTTTAGACACGTGGACTTAAACCTGCACACACTTCTTACGCACACTCACAAGAGTTGCATTCTCCTGTGTTTATGCGTGATGAATAAAGAGGAAGTGAGCATCTCTGAATCACACCCCCATGGAGAGATCTTAAACAAAGAGTAGCATGGATGAAAGGAGCGCTGGGCTTTTAAAAAGCTGTCCAAAGCAGCATGGTAATGAGAGTAATGAGGATATCAGACGCTGAACGTGGTGCAATATGCTTGTTAAATGTGACAGCTGAATTACATCAGAGGTTCACCCCTGTCAAGCAAAACACTACTGAAGCAAATATTCTGTCCCATGGCTGAACATTTCCTCAGTTCATACTGACATTTAGGAATCCTTACTGCAGGCATGGCAGAAGTGTTTACACTTGTAACCTAACAAAAAGGGGAACAGGGACACCTGGTGATGGGCAACACTGGTCCCCAACTGGAGGGTCATGGGGTCAAACAGCCCCAGAGAGAGTAAAAACAGCCTTTGAAAACAGTTGCATAATGTCTTCTGTGGCTCTGGAGGAAGTCATGTTGGATTTTGAGAGCATTTTAAACAAAAGTCCAGCATTAGAAACTGGAGCACTATTTGAAAGATAAGGGTGCATATCAGGCTGGTGAGATCTAATGAAAGGATGATTGAGTTGCATTACAGGATAAATAAAGGTTTTGGACCCATACTAAGAAGTAAAAGTCAGTACACCTGTGCAGCATCAATTCTGACCATTCTTTTTTAATCTGTCTCTGGCGTGAGTCGCTACATAGTGGAATTGAAACACTAAATCACAGATGCGCTGTTTTAAACATGATATTGAACTCAAAGCAACAGTATGTCATTGTGGAAAATGAGCTTATTTCCTCTCCGACAGAGAGACTGATGAGAAAGAGTTTGCCACTCAGCTTAGCTCAAAGACTGAAAACAGGGGGAACACCTGGAGTCGTAACCAGTTAGGTTTACCGATTGAAGATAAATGAAATATAATGCGTTATTCATCATTTGTTTACAAAGATGGATAACAAGTTAAATCAAGTTAAATTTTTATGTAGACAAATCATAAAAAATATCTATAAAGCTAATAGAAAGGTGAATTAAGGTATATTTTTTCCATGAAGGCATCCTGATGATTGTAAATCAATAATTTAACAATGTTTGTCGGGTCCTAAGGGGCTTAGTGTAAGAAGTCTGACGGATGGCGCCAGCTTTGAAAACGATTTGTGAGCCAATAGTTTAGCACCATTGGTATTATGTGGTATTTGTGTTTCGTCAGCAATCAGCAGTCTTAGCAGTTGCCATTTTGTGGAAATAAACGAAAGAAAGGCTGAGTCCTACATTATGCGCTTGGCATACTCTACTGTCCTAATGTTGGCCAGCTAGCTTTAGCAACATTAGCTGCTGGCAATGTTAGCTAGAGCACAAACTGGCTACCGCTTGAGAGGGCACATGTTTTAAACAGCAGCGGTGTTATAACATGAATGCAATGGAAGGGGGAGATCAAATGCAACATTTAGTGACTGAATGGGATCAATGGACGGCTGCAGCATAGGTCATAAAACCCGCTCCCTCCGTGTAACTAAAGACCCAAAATGAACATCAAATACGTTTTTCCTTAAGATGGTCTCTGTCACTAATGGTTGTTCTTATGATGCTGATGTATGTGTAAATGTTGATTGACTGTCAGTAAGTGGACGGAGCTAGGCTAACTATTTCCCCTTGTTTTCAGTCGTTGTGCCAAGCTAAGCGAAACACCTGCTGCCTGAGCCCTGCTGCACTGCAGGCAAGTATTAGCAATCTTCTCAACTTATTCTCATGTGTATTTCCCAAACTATTCTTTCAACTTTGAACAACTGGCTACCACTGAGTTCGGAAACCCTGTGATTAAACGTTTACAGACTCGCAGTAAACATAGTATTTTACAGTAAGTGTCTGTCTGTGGGAAGACAAATTCCTGCTATTAAATCGCCCAAATCCTTATGCAGGAGCGCATCATGGTTTGGAAGTTATGTAAGACCTTGAGATGACCTTGTGCTTTAATTGGTGGAGTAAAGAGCAAGAATTAGCTACGTAGACTGTGTGTGTTTACAGAGGAGGGCTGTTGGACAGAAGCCTCATTGGGGAGTCAGAGCAGAGGGACAAAGATTGAGAAAGGCAAAAAGGACAGCGCTGACTTGACATAATCTCTTTTTGTTTGTCAGATGATTCAGGGAGTCTGCACCCTCGCGCACCCTGCCTGCTCTCCTCCTCCTCCTCCTCCTCCTCCTCCACCACCACCAGTGCCAGTATTCTGAGGTTTGCATCAGAAGGAAAAGGGTGGACGGGAAGAAGAGAAAGGGACGGCGGACCAGCAGTGTTATAGACCAGAGAGGAAGAGAGAGAGTTCGACGCCGCGGCTTAGGTGCTGCCTGCCTTTGCAGCCCGGGCCTCATTGTTATTATGATTTATTTTTTAATGAGCAGCGCTGCCCTCCCCTCTGCCATACAAAGGCCTGATTGAATCTGGCGTTCCATTAGCATGTTAAAGAGGCCAGGCTTCATCTGTGAGCCGCTGACTGACAGTGGATATCATCTCTGTAATTGCTCCGTATACTGGAGCCAGAGACTGAGAGAGCGACTGTAGAGGAAGGGGAGAGTTGAAGAAAGATACAGAGGGAGGGATTAGGATTTATAAACGAGAGGGGGGAAAACTGACGTGGGGAGCTGGTGGATCGAGCTACATCTCTCTCAATTTGGTACAGTTGGGACCCCGTGCGAGGGAGCTGGGAGTCAGTTTGAGTAAGGTCTATGACACTTATCAAAGCAGAGACAGTGGCGGTGTTTCATAACAGAAGCCCTGCATGTATAGAGCTGTTATACAAGGAAATAATGTTGCACTGGTTTTTATGTTTATTAAGCCTAAGCATGGTGTGCGTGAGGTGTTTCTTTGTTTTTTCTTTAGCAGAGCACGTCACACACTGCGAGGACATGACACTGTACCTGACACTTTTGTGTGACAGTGTGTGTGTTTGCTCTCCTCCTTGTCAGCTCTGCACCACATCTCACCCCGTGTCCTCTGCTCCCTCCTCTGTATACAGAATGTTTTTGCTTTCCTCCCCCTGTTCATATACTCACTCTCAACTCTTTCACATCTACTTCCTCATCCCCTGCATCACTGAGCAACTCCCCCCCCATCGCCCT
>OMLP01012836.1:0-16036 GCA_900302685.1 Spondyliosoma cantharus
TCTGACGTGGCTCCCCGAGGCTTTGAAAAATAAAAGTGAATAAATAATGTATTTAAATTAAATTAATTTTATTTTATATATTTAGTTTTTTCAATGTAATAGTTACTGTTTTTGAGATTGAGGCGATCTTGTAACATTAAATTAAAAGGTGTTTCAATATTTTGTCGTTCAAAATATGCGTCACACCTTGTATGCGTCATCTGCTGCCACCCGGTGAGTGACTTGTTTTGAATGTTCGACCCCGGTAAGCTAGCTAACCATGGATAAATCCAAAAAAAGAAAAGTCTCTGATGAAAATAGAATATTTAATGCTTCATGGACGGACTCATTTGCTTTCACTGCTGACGAAGCTGGTTTGCCTGTATGCTTAATATGTGGCGAGAAGTTAGCAAACAACAAAAATGTTGAAAGACATTTCCAGACTAAACACACAGCCTTTGCTGAAAAATACCCTGCTGGAGATGAAAGAAAAAGAGCGGTTTCGGAACTGCTTCGGAAAGCTGATCAGAGCAAAAGTACCTTGAAGAGGTGGGTGAAATCTACAAATTCAAGTACTGATTGATTTATTTTCAGGTTGACGGTTGACTGCTGTACGCGACTGGGAAAAAAAGAGAATGACGGCGCACTGAAATAGAATATACCGGTAGTCGAAAATATAAACCGCATTTTTTTTGTTTGCTCTTTTTCATTAAAGTGAATATGCTGCAGCTGTATGATTTTAGAATGTTGGAGCGGGCTGATTTCTTTATTCTATGAAACTTTATATGCCGCGTATCTTAACTTTAAGGACCAAATAGGTTTTGCAGCTCCAGGTGGGTTTTATTTGGTGGGAAACTGCCCCAAATGGCTCTTTTAATACTGTGGGTTGCCGACCCCTGTCCTAGTGGTTGGATGTTACAGATCTGGTGATCTTAAATTAGGGTTAAGATGGAGTTCTGTGTAGTTTATTATAATGACAGCTAGTATTAGTAAGAAGGCCATCCATCCCTTCCCAACAAGATTACCACTGACATAGTTCCTTCCATTAGCCCTTTACTACAATAGCAGACCCAACACACTCTTGTTCCAGACTGAAATTCTTCAACGTCAGTTGAACTGATGCCACAAACTTCTGTACAAACGTTAATTTCCTCTAGAGTATGAATCCGTGTCTTTTTCTCCAGCACGCTAACATTTTCACTTACTTCACTTCATTGGTGTATCTTTAATATTGTACAATTGATAGTTCCTAATACGGTAGACTGTTACTAATTTAGATGGAGTGCACACTTTTTAAGAGGTGATCAAATCTAGAAAAGGGGTCAAATCCTCATCTGCCTCGTTATGCCCCCGGTCATTCATCTTGTTTGTGCTTGTCTGAGTGGACAACTGCCTGACCTTTCTCCTGCAGGCTGTCACAGTTTGCAGCTTGCTTGGGAATGAAGACCCTGCTGTGTTGGGACTGTCCACGAAGAGCTGTGTGAAAAGCTGGTGGAATAACATAGAGGTACTGTTTGGCCATTTTTCACCTCTCAACACCAAAACCAACGATATTGGATTTTTGATGTCCATGAGAAGCAGTCAGTCAGTTAAGATAAAATATGCAAAGTTTCTGAGAACATGTACACATCCACTGTCTTGACTGCACTTGTGACAGTTATCCCACTGTCGCACTGGACGAAAAACCCGCAAACATTAACATCTGGCATCTCTGATGGAAAACAAACACGCCAACACATGGACATCAGACGCAGTTGCTATGACATGAATTGTTGAACTGTTGTTTTAATTATATTTTCCCATTCATTTCCTCTTTGAGCTGGAAAAGCTTTAGTAAAATGCAGTAAGTCAAGTAAAACTCCTGATCTAGAGCAGGTGACATGGAACAAAGACATGGCCTGAAGCAGCAGGTCATGGCATGTGAAAAAGAT
This sequence comes from Spondyliosoma cantharus, assembly GCA_900302685.1. NCBI lineage: Eukaryota > Metazoa > Chordata > Actinopteri > Spariformes > Sparidae > Spondyliosoma > Spondyliosoma cantharus. Next base: position 1,911 of record OMLP01012836.1, read on the forward strand.
TTCACCCATATAATTAAAAGGCACCACAATGAGGAAAGGTTCCGCACTCTTTCAGTTATGATGACATTAACTACGTCCTCTGCTGCAGTGGAAAGTTACAGACTGAAAGTGGAAAGTTACTCATCTCAACAAGCTCCCTGACATGAATAACAAGAATTAATTATTTTGTGGTGTCTTCAAGATCATAATCTATCATTACAGGCTGGTACACAGTTAAACTGATATCAGGAAATGTAACTTTGATTCTTAGTATACCGATAATGATCCAACAAGGCTGGAAACTATCAAACTGGATACAGGTGCAAAGGTCATCAAAGCAGTTTTGCCTGTGCTGAAATGAGTAATGGTCGAATAATAGTAACAGAATGAGAAAATAAGTTAACAAAGGTCAAATACTTTAAATGTATGGTATGTGGAGATATGTACATTGTAGCTTAAACGTCTGTTGGAACTATGTACAAATTATTTGAATCTGAAAACGCGCTCAAAAAGGTTTTGATAACCACTCTTCGCGCACACTGGCTTCAGCACAGATTTAAACAATGTGCTGACATCGTTGATAACATTAATGAGATTAATTCAATAATTCAAACATGTGGTATTTACTGACGTGTTTAATGTTGTAGAACAAAACATGAAAATATCTCCAGCCCGTGGTAACCACAGACCTTAACCCGGTGTGCAACGATGCTAACTTAGTTCCAGGTTTCGCAACTCGTTACTGACGCACTTTATTACCTATTAAAAAATGCTTAATACAAGCACCTCAATTTAAAACAAAATCTATATTTAACAGTGACAATCCATAATGGGGGACACTGTCGTATTAGCTGCGAGTCAGTACTTCATCATTTATAACCTGCACTCCTCAGTGAGAATCAATTATCATGAACATTTTTGTATTAGTATCCATTTGAAATTGCTGGTGTGACTGCTCTTCAACAGCAGTTTATATTCAGTTTGACTAGGCCACTGAATACACATCCTTCCTATTTGTGTGGGCGTTCGAGGGAGAGAGGGTAAAATTAGCGACCCAGTGTGAACCGAATGTAACCACGGAAGTCACTGTGTAGGTGCGTGCTGTTTGACTTTGTGGTTCATAGTTTAAAACCTTGCTTGGAGCATGCTTGGAAATTCTCAGTGGTAGATTCTCACCGCCAGCCATCATGGCGTGCCAGCTGTTGACACCAAACCTCAAAGCTGCAAACGCTGCTTTGTGTTGTACCGCGTCGAGGAAAACTGTGTGAATGCGAGAGCCAGAGTGAGGGGCGAAGGTGTGTGTTGGCAAAGCATCGCATTATGCACACACACATGCACAACACCGACGTGCAGTGAGCTCCACGTCACTGCAGCCACTGAAAAAGGGATCGAAGTAGCAGAAGCTGAGACACTCTGACTTTTACTATTCCCATAATGCATCCAGAAGCATTGACTGCCGACGCCAAGATGTTTCAAAACTTTGCGCACCAGTTTGCAACACAGGCTTTCTAGTCTAAATTAAGAGTTGCTATGTCTGAGTTGAGATAACCCTTAACATGTCGCCTATAATCAATAGCGTTGTAATGCGGGAGTTGGGTGGTGACATCTGAAACCAGTGCACACACTTTGGTTTTTGTCACATTCGATTCTAAATTGGCTTCACCAATTAAAGAAAACAACTTTAGAACAGCGCCATGAGATATTTAGCATTAGAGGAGAAAGGACTTGTCGTGTAAGAAGCCCAGGTGTGTCCTCGTTTGACATAGGTATGCACACATCTTAAGACAGCCTTTGAATGTGTACACACCTGTTGGCGAACACCGCAAGGCACGAGTTAATTCTTTAATCGTTATGTAGCGCAGGGTTGCATAACAAAATGGACACATTTAAATCGTCGTCTGTTGAATCTGCATCAGGGTGTATGTTAACAGCATCGGTGTCATGGTGATAGTGTTGTCAGGATATTCACATCAAGTAAACACTGTCCACCGACTTTGACTGTGTGTGAGCGGCGAGCATCAATGTCATACACACATCGCCCACCTCCCCTCGTCCAGCTGTAGATCTGCTCATCGCTGGCTCTCTTCATCGACACACTCTTTGATGGATCTCCACCAGTGCACTTGCGGAGTATCTGATTGTGCCACTGAGTTCTGTACTTTGGCAGCTGACAGCGGCTGGAACACCTGTTATCCGCTCGACCCCTTCTACCACGGACTCTCTGATCCATAAAAGACCATCTGGTTTCCACTGAACAGCCCTCTGACCATGATGCCTTTATTGCCCTCGCCATAAAGATTTGATAATCGACTGAGAGGACAGGAGAAGGGGAGACGAGCAGTGGTGCCTCCCAACCAGAGGGGGCACTCCACCATGCAGCCATAACCCTGCTTCCTCCTCAGCGGCCTCCTCCAAGCCAGAGGAGCCAATGGAGTTAGGATTCACCTATGTGAAGGTTGGTGCATTTATTGTGGTGAGTTAGGACTTTTTATGGCTTCCTGTCCAGTAAAAGACTGGGCTCACCAATGAAGGGGGAGGGGCACTGGTGAGCTGTACTTTGTCCTCTCTTTCTTTTCTTTTCTTTTCTTACTGATATTGAGGTAATCACTTCCTCTCAATCTCACTAAGGTTCCGGTGGACTCCGGCGCAGATGAGAGGTGCTGTTACACAGTGTGCAATCTACAGAGGAACCCCTCTGTCATGATCTAAAGGCTAAAATGAACCCTTTCCCTGCTTGCAGAAGCGGTGCCTCTGTTTCAGATTTCAGAGTCAGTTAACACTACTGGTACTTCAAAAGTGAGAGTGCTAAATGGTTAAATGTAACCCTTTTATGGAAAGGCTACGCTTGACTTTCAGTCAAAAGGTCCCTCTTTGTACAGGTGTACTGTAATACAACACCTTATATTTCTAGTATATAGGTCTCAAACTTGAAGGCAGAGGGTTAAATCAAACTCACCTTGTTAATGTATGCTGTTGGCGTTCCAAGTAAACAGACAAGGTGTTGTTTCTCTGTTTGTGTCTGTATCACATTACCAGGAATTTGACATCATGCATGAAGTAGCTGTTGTTCTGTTGAAGTAGTCTTTGAAAACAAGTATGATTACAGAAACAACTTCTGTCACATGTTCTATGTTGTGGTTCTGTTTGCTGAGAATTTGGTCAGTACATTAAAAAAAAACTGGCATTACTTATTTCCATCACTAGGGGGAGCCTTACTCCTGACCTCCTCATAATCACTGACAGCCTGAGGCCCTGACATTATCAAGGAGTTCCCCTTCACAAACTGCACTATGCTGTTCACATATTTTACTTTTACTTGCCAAATGTAAAACATTACTAAAGCAAAGGTATTTAAATGTTATCAGCAACATTTACTCACAGTATTAAAAGTAATAGTACTCATTGTGCAGTGAAATGTTCCCTGTCAGTGTTTTACTGTTATGTATGCTGCATTGATGTTTATGTTGCATTTTACTGTGTAGATAATTAAGGTTGTGCTCAACCCGACTTTGTATATATATATACATATATATAAATGACATATTAAGTTAGCATTAGAGTACAGAATTTAAAGAAATAACTCATCCGTCAGTTTAGCAGAAATCAAATTCAGGTTTTCACACAACAAGAAGGATATGACAAAAAATGTAATTTGAAAAATAACTACTAGTTACTGCAGCTGTCAGGCAAATGTTTTGTGTGATTTGGTGCCACCTAAAGTTTCTGAGTGAAACACCACTGTGGTAAATACAAATCCCAGCGTGTTACAGTTTGTCAGACACAATGTAGGCGCTCACTACAAACAAAACTTGTGACATCATAACAATGTGATGTGTTGAAAACAGCATACAGTGGAATATACCAATTTGTTTTTGCTTGTTATTTGTCTTGTCTTGTCTTGCTATCCACATTGTTTACGCTGTCTTTTTGTCTTTTTTTTGTTAGTGTTGTTCCTATCATGTCTCCCACTTGTCTTGTCACTTAATTAAAAAAAAGAAAACTTATTGGTTGAATTAAACATATATGAAACGCTGTGATCCTATCCTCTCAATGAAGTTACATAGTGCAGAAACAAGTGACAGAGACACCATTCACCCTGTTACAAGACACTGTACCATCAACATGAATCTGAAGCTGTGAGTTTAAAGAGTTCATATTATGCTTTTGGGGGTTTTTTGCCTTTGTTTTATTGTGTTATGCAACATTTGTGTGCACGAAAAGGGTCTGCAAAGTGAAAAAGCCCAAAGTCCACGCCAAAGGGATTTACTTTCTCCTACAGAAAACACTGCTCCTGCACTGTCTGAAACACCTGATTTGGAGGTGAGCCTTTACTTGACGTGATTTATGTGCATCACTATGAAACAGCTGTTGTATAGATATATTCATTTATAGATATATATAATGACATGTATACACTCAGGTCAGTCAGCAGACATACAGTCAGCATTATTTTAGATCACACATCATCGAGTAATGCATGTGCAACTTTCACCAAAGATTGAACAGAGGCGAGATTTCTCACCCCGTAGCTAAAACGGAGTGTTCAAGACACAGTGTGAAAAGGGATGCTGCAGCAATGCACCATATGAGAAGGATAATGTGTTTTTGGAAAATTAAAGTATGTAAACCTTTTCTAATATGATCCCCAAATAAAAGTATGGACCTGAAAATAAGCATAATATGACCTCTTTAAAGTCAAATATTTAACAAAATGTTGCTTTGAAGAACTATTTTACTGCTGGAACAATGGCCCTTGCATCAAAATGGGCTGTCTCTGCAGTGGAAAGACACAAAGATGTTCTATGCAACTTGTGTGTTATGCTGGAAGCTTAGTTAATGTTAGCAGACTCCATTTCTAAACCATCGTTAGCTACTGTTGCTCTCAGAGGCACTGAGGCGAAGCACTCACGAACGTGGATAAAGTCACATCCTTCGACTGTCGCACAAAATCTGACCCAAGTCCTTCACAAAGAAATCAGAGTCCAGTACAGACAACAAAGAGAGAGGAGGAAGGTCTCATTTTTCATGTCACCTTACAATCTGTTCATGTGTGGCCAATAAAATAGTGAATAATACACATAAATTAGCTACAAAATGTTACATAGAGCCCCTTAAAGTAAAACATTATCAATAACATTTCTCAAAATGCGTACAGTTATTAGAAATGACCAGCACAACCAAAACCACTATAGAACAGAAAGCAACAAATAAGAGCAGGAGGTCCACGTTAAAGGACAAATCAGAGGCTAAACACAGCAATGATGCTGGCAAAGCAAATCTGCAGACACTGCATCAGTGAAGGCCTTAAATGGGAACACCAGAGGGAATGAGAAAATATAATCACTTGTATGCTCTCAGGCCCACACTGTGGCAAGTGTTCAAAGCTGTATTAAAGAGCTCCAGTGAAAGCATCACTGAAGACCTCAAAGGCCAACTGCTGTTGTCGACCTTTACTGGAGGTATGTTTAGCTCACTGTAACTCCACCATTTGTCCACAATAAAGTGTGTTTATAGCGCTTGGATTGTACTACTGAATGTGTGAAAAAAGACTCTTGTGGCTCCAGAGGTAGCTGCATGTGATCTTATAAATCGGCGCCAGTGATGTCACTCAGTGGCTAAGTTGCTTTGTGGGTACTGTAGGCACCGGGTAAGGAAACGCAGTCCACAGGTCTATCACTGCACACTCCCATAACACTGATTGTTGATATCTACAGTTGCCATAAACACTAAAGATCAAATGTGAAGAGGGCTGGTCATACACTGCATCACTGGGCAGAAGAACTATGTAGCTCACAGTTAACCCAAAAGACTGCCATTTTTAGTTTGTTCGAGTATAACTGGGGGCTGGGACTGTGTCCCATAGAAGGGGATCAAGTAGTTGTTTTTGCTCAGCTCATCTTCACCGCTCTCTGAGAATTTCAGACAGATTCACTCAAACCTTATGAAATGTTATTGATGGATGTCTTCTATTTTTTTAGCTTAATTTCCTTTATGTTAATGTCACTTTCTGTTTGTTTTCATTTCAGTTCCCCTGTAACTTTTCTCAAAGGGTTTGAAATACAATGGTCAGACTGATATGTAACAGCAGGGGGACACGGTTTAAGTATAGGAATTCTCTTCTCGGTTTTATTTCAGCACAGAAAAAAAGTGAAACTTGTTTGTTTTTGTATTTAAATGCAACCTGGATAAAATATGGAAATACAATACACTGTGCTACACTAGCACGCATTATAGCTGTAGTGGCGATATCGCGAGAAACTGCCATTTAAGACTCGCGATGTCTGGACTGAAAACGTTTTAGACGTGTCCGTCAAGCTAGCTAGTATAAGCCAGTGTTTGTCCGGAAGTAAGGAAAGTGAGCTGCAATTAAAATGAAAGGTTGAGAAATGTCTAATTTATGTAAATTACCTGTTATGTGATTATAGCTCACAGTAACCGTGTACGAAATGTGCAACATATGGTTAAGACAAAATGCACTATTGCTTTGAAGGAATATCTCCTTGAAGTTGACTCTTCTTTCCGAGTTGTGTACGCTCCTGTTTGTTAACTTTTATTTTGGCGTCGCCGGATGTTTTTTTCCAGGGTTATTCACACGTACTTGACTAGTGCATGACGGCTTCATCTCAGCTTCAGCTGAAGAGCAAGCCGACATCAGCTGAGTTTGCACGAAGTACCATCCTTGTAGCTAAAAAAAAACTGGAATTTATCATCAAGCAAAATTCAGCAATAGCATTTTACAAGTTACGTTTACCTGTAAAGCCAATTGAATAACTGCCATCTATCGAAACCACCGAGACAAGCTAGCGGCAAGGGAGGAATAACATTACATCAAACCCGGCAAACAAAGAGGTCCTTTTTTCAACGACATCATTTTTCCTCCATATTCAATAGTTATGAGTCATGTGGCCGTCGAAAATGTCCACGGTCTAGAGCAGCAGGTAAGCCACGACAGTTTAATGTGTGTTGCAGTGTTTGTTGTTGAAACGTGTTAAAAAGACAGGGAGAAATGTTAGCTTGCCGGCTAGCCTGAAAACACCGCTAACGAGATGCTATCGTGCTAGCTGCTGTTGGGTGCGCTTCAATTCTACATTCACGTGACCAAGAGCGGCTGCGGAGCGGGGAACCGAGTGTACGACGTAGAAAACATAATGGGGATTCTGCCCCTTTCCTGGTGGATTTTAGCTACGGGTGCTACCCCGACTCAAGTCTAAAATGATTTAAGAAAGCTGTTGTGTCTGATTGTGATGTGTCGCAATCCCAACTAACGTGATTGCACAAAAAGCGTTGATCATAACAGAGTCAGATCACAAATTACGCCCGGGCGGTTCCGTCGGTCTTCCAGTGTGAGCATATGAAGCGCGCCCGACAACTATTATCTTCACTGCGTTTGTCTTGCAGCTTGCTACAATAATAAAATGGAGGTATGCGGAGATCGAGCTAGCTGGACTGACACACAAACAATGCGGTGTTTGACAGATAAGCCCCCTGGCTTTCATATAATGCGCAGTATTACACAGTTTTCATGCTTCTCTTGACCGGGTCCCGCTTTAAAAAAAAAAAAAAAAAAAGAAGCTCATTTTTTCTGCGTCACCAGCAACGTAGTCTAGCTGTGTCTGACTGGTCAGACAGTTTCCAGTAGAAAAGAACTGTATGTTCTCAGTATTTTAATTGGTATAATGTCTCCAATATAGTTGGATGTACAACACTGGCCTTATTTAAATAAATTATACACCCTCTTTTAACGGTAGAATGCAAAAAGACACTGGGAATGTTTTTATATTTAAATCAATCCCTCTTATTAGCCTAGTTCACTGTATATTGCGTCAGTTTAAAAGGGCATACAACCCCCTAGACACCGGAATTTAGTTTCTGATAATACAAAAAAATCAGACATGCAAAATTGTTTCCTGAGCTGCAGTTGGATTCATGCACAGAGGAAGCACCCACATGATTGGTCTGGGCTTGGAGAAAAAAAAAAAAAAAAGCCTTAAAGGAAAAGTTAATCCAAAAGTGAATATCCAGTCATTATCTCCTCACCCGGGCTTTGTACAAAGTATTTTTAATGGTTAATATAACTGTGTCTGATTTTATTCGATTATTTTTTTTGGTCTATGAATGTGTCTAGAAAATGGTGGCAAAAAATATCAAAACCCAAGGTGACGTCATCAAAAGTTGGGTTTTACCGCGACAAATAGTTGACGATTAATTAAAAGTTGACAACTTATTGATGAATCGTTGCAGCTCTACTATCCAGTGTCTGTTAGCAAGACTGTTACATCATTTATTAATTATGATGAATAAAGAAAAATGCACTGTTTTCTTTATAGGCAGCAGGTTGTGGTGGTTTTTCACTGACTATTTTGTCTCTGTTTATCCAGCTCGCTGTACTAGACTTGAGTGCAGCAGACGGACAAGGTGGAGGCACAAACAGTAAGCAGCCAACGTGTTTTGTGAGAAGGTTTTGGTACTCGGTTTTTCTGTTTGTAGTGAGTGTGCAAAGAAACTCACAACACTGAACATATTACCTCCATAAATAGTAAACCATGGTAAAGGTACTATATGTCAGAAGGACAGCAAACAAGGAAGTGCTCCATAAAGACATACATTTGGAAGAATAGGAAAATTGACAACAAGGCAACCAAGGGAATATCTTGGTTTTATATATATATCTTTATATATTGCCTTTTTCTATATTAAATTAAAAATCGAGCTTTGTAAGTCCTGATGATGTTGGACACTGTCTCTCTCTGTCTGCAGGGCGATACATTCCTCCACATTTACGGAACAAAGACGCTTCCAAAACTGGTGTGTAGCATCAAGTTAAAGCTGTCCTGTGGAGTTTTCTTGTAGACAAGCAACACAAACCAACGTTGTGTTTACATTCAGTGTTACTCACCAATGTGCATTGTGTGAATCCTTGAATGTATCTCCGTCCTCATAAAACTGTTGCAACGCAGATATTTCCTAAATATTCTGCATTGTTTACATCCATGTTAGCTAGCTAGCAGTTGTCACTACTTGTCTTTGCACCTTCCTTACACTACTGTGGACCATTGAAGTGGAATACTGTGAACCTGGTGGCATGCATGTATGTCTAAGTATGCATGCACAATTCGAACCTAATAGAGCTCCACTCCTAAAACTCCTCTATGATGCCACCAGAGGTCCAAAACTCCACAGGGTATCTTTATTAATTGCAGTTGTTACTAATAAAAACACAGCTGAACCTTTGTCTTCTTGTCCAGCAGGAAATGCCTTTGCTGCTGGTCGACAGGGTGGCTACACCATTGCACCTGCAGCCAACTGTAAGTTCATTTCTAAACTTAAACTACACTAACTTTCTTCTTTCTGCATATTATCCCTCAAAAGAAAAGGTCATCCAAAAAGACTTCAGTCATTGCCGATATTTAATTCAAAGTTACATCCTGACATTGCTCCCATGCTTTAAATCATGGGCGGCTATTAGGCTAACATTACTTGTGTAGGAGGTACATCAGAGGGAGGCAGAGATCATCTGCGAGTGTCGAGTGATATTAAAAACTCAGTAAGTTATTTTAGAAAACGGACATCTTGGGGCCTATGTCAGATTTTGTGACCTTGGTGGGAAACACGAACTGGATGAGACCCAGGCTGAGTGTTACTTCTGCCTCACAACAATTACTTGTCATGTTAGCCATTTTCACCTGAAGCTAACGTCTGCAGCCATAAATAATAACTATTACAGCAAGCCCAGCTAATCATCCAAGATCTGATCTGAAGACAAGGAGGTGCTGTCAACTTATGTCTAGCTCTGAGAGAGGTGTGTGCAGCAGACTCAAGAAATGCCTTATCTTAAAGATGAAAACATTATTATTGTAGATTACAACAAGTGTGTGAGGTTGTTTTTGTAATATTCATGTATTGAAAAAAATGCAGCTTTTATTATGTAGACTGCTGAAGCTAGACTGGTGGGATTATTGGAAGCACTTTCTGAATTAAATGACAAAAATATTGCCATGTGCAGTAATATAGATAATTGAGGATGCCATACACTGAGATGCATCAGGGATTGTTTTGCATTCGAATTGTTGACATCTGAATCTTAATGTAATCGAATCTTAAGGCCAATGAAGATTCAGACGTCTAGCATATGCCCTGCCCTGAAATGGGTGCATGAGCTTGACCTAACTTCAAGGGTGTGAATAACGTCTTTTCAAATCAGTTTGTGACCTCAGGGCTTCAGCAGACAAGCTGTATGGAGCTTTTTGATGCTTTTTTAGTATTTTTTTCCGTTTTAAAACAAGTCTCCAGCTACTTCAGTTGTTTAGGAGAATGCTGCAATGCTGTTTTGTTTAGAAGCTCCAGCAATGTTTTGTGGATTACGAGATTTCTATCCATCAGCATGGGGGAAGAAGATGATGACTGAGTTTAACTGTTTGGATGAACGTTTCCTTTAACATTCTTTAATGTAGCATCAAGTCATCATCAGTTGGTTTTCTGACGTTGTTATCTCGTTCTGTCATTGAGTTGAAGAAAGGGATGTTAAGTATCCGTGTTCTCGATCCAATACTGAATGGCTTACCAATAAGAAGTGAAACAGCAATGGCAGCACTTCACACAGCAGTGATGAGTAATTCTTCTGCACAGTTTATGGGTACGAGCATTATTTAAATGTCATCGTTGTGGTTTATTTATCGTCTTTTTCTCCCGCTGCAGATGGTTGGGATGGCGGCCGCAACAACTTTGTCAATGGCTACCATGACAACCGCATGACTGGTGGCAATACGTTTAACCGTGGACCGCCTCGCATGGAGCGGGGCCGGGGTGGTGTCGGAGGAGGTTACCGTGGCAACAGAGGTGGGGGCTTTAACCCCATGAACCAAGCACAGCCAATGCCGTTTGCTGCCTATGATAATAAAGGTGGGATTTGGTTTAACTGCATGAAACATAATTGACTGGCAACCTGCTACCCTTTCTATCTGCTTTCACGTCTCCATTAGGGCTGGGAGATGGGCCTTCAGATAATAGTGCCATATTTTCTGCCTATAACACAACATAATTCTGCTTTTTTTAAATGTATATATCTCTAAAGCACATCATTAATGCTGGAACGGGTGACAAAATCAGGTATCAGATACCTTGATATTGATATTTTGACAATAGTTTTTTATCATCAGTAATCATCAGTACTGTGAATGTAATGACTAAGTGGGCACGTGTTTGAACAAGTAGATGGTGCCGAGATATAAATGATTTATATAAACCGGCGCTGAAGAGAGGCTGAAGCACCGCTGATGACACTTTGTAGAGGTGCTTCAGTGAATGGGACACTTTAGGGATACAAAAGTTAAAACCCGGTTTGTGATGTGTTTTTCTTACAAGCCCTGGTTCAGAGGCACCCTAAATACAGACATCAAATAACAAATCTCTCACATTAAACACCTCCCATACTTGATTCCAAACACCAGCTGTAGTTGCCTCCAAACATGGTCAAATGATGAGCTAATATTACCACTAGTATGAAACTTCTCCTCTAATAGTTTTGTGTTCATTCCCTGTCAGACGCTGGCGGCTGGAACACTGCCAAGGACGCCTACAGCAATTTTGGTAACAACCGAGGGAAGTCTGCGTTCTTCAATGACAGGGGCAATGCTAACAGAGGGAGGTAAGGAGATGAGACACAGAGACAGACTGAATTACTGCTGCCACAGGACTCCCTTGTTTTTCTGTTCCTTTTCTGTTCCTCCAAAGAGGAGTCTACCTCTTTGTGACTTTGTTTATCTACAAGTTTATATTGTAGCATCATATATATAGCACATATTGTATCCTCATCGTCTTTGTGTTGTTTTCAGGTTCGAGCATGGTGGATTTGGTGGTGGAGGAGGTGGAGGAAGCAGCCGCTGGGTGGAGGAGTCCAGAGATGAGGGAGACTGGTCTAAACCAACACCACGTAACGAACGCCTTGAACAGTGAGTCTGTGCTTTTACTGGTCTTTGGAGGTCATCTCCAGACAAGGAGAGTTGGATGATTTAGGAACTGAAACCATCAGTTGATTAGTTGATCCACAGAAAATTAATTTGCTGATATTATACTTTTTGATGAATATTATGCCATATTATTTTTTTCGGTTCATACTTTTAATTTTGGGTTTCTACTCGAAGAGGGCTGCATGCTTTGCTGTTCAAAAACACCTTCTTTTTCTCATACTTTCCACTAATGCAGCACCTCTATTCACAGTCTGTTGGGCATTTTTTAAAACTGTTTTATTGACCAGAAAATGATTAATTAAAATATACATATATTTATTTAACTTAAAAATCCGCAGTGGCTGAGAAGATAAAAATTTATATACCAAAGAAACTAAGGATGTATTTTCCTGGACATCAGACTAACGTGTACTCTGTTTCTCTTCCTTCTCTCCTCTGAAGTGAGTTGTTCTCTGCCAGTAATACTGGGATTAACTTTGAGAAATATGATGACATTCCCGTTGAGGCCACAGGACAGAACTGCCCTCACCACATCGAGAGTGTAAGCTACTGTTGTCAACTATGGATCCACCAGTGTTGCATTATGTATCAGCACCATGGTTATTTTTTCTGCTCTGTTTGTATATGTGTTCTCTGAGCAGTTCCAAGATGTGGACATGGGTGAGATCGTCATGGGTAACATTGGTCTGAGTCGCTACACCAGACCAACCCCTGTCCAGAAATATGCCATCCCTATTGTCAAGTCAAAGCGAGACCTCATGGCCTGCGCACAAACAGGTAGGATACACAAAACAAAGTCATATAATGGAGAATACTATACTATCGAGATGAAAATGACTACTCTGCTGAACACCCCAGGAGATGAATGAGATTGACTTTGTTGCTGTAGGTTCTGGGAAGACTGCAGCCTTCCTGCTGCCGATCCTCAGCCAGATCTATTGTGAAGGACCAGGAGAAGCTCTGAACGCAGCTAAAGCATCTGGACAGGTGAGCATAAAGTCAAGGCATGTCATTACTTCCGCCGTCAGTTCTGTTTGTCAGCAGGATTACAGACAAACTACTGAACTATTGAACTATTATGTATCTACGAAGAAAGTCTTTCAGATAAGATAAATGGCGTTTTTGTAACATATTCACCTAACAATTACCTAATTGACAGGGGGACCTTTATTGTGAAGAACTTATAGTAAAGGAAAAATATTTACAACCAAATTCGTGGAGCTTTGTTAGTAGTGATGCAACGATAATCCTGCGAGGAGTATTTACAGCCACCTCTAGACAAGACAAGCTTGACAAGGTGGCAAATGGTGAATGATAATATACACGACATAAGATGGAATGAAGTTCTTCCTGAAGATGGTCACCTCTAAGACAGACCATTAATATTGATTGAACCATGTGTGAGTGCCACTGACAAACAGGCAGCCTAACAAATGAGTTGTATTAATGCTGTAAATGAGCAGAACCACTAAATCCAAAGAACAACTGCTTTTCACCTGTTTCTGAGTTGTTTCTCTGATATTATACCAAACCATTGTGCTTCGGGGTATGCTGTCTTTAATCAGTTGTTAAACATACTAAAATAGCTTGACTGATTTTATGCCAGCCTTGTCTGGGCCAAACGTGCATCATGAAAAATTGGGAAAAATAAATAAAGACTCAAAAACTCTATATAAAATATTTTTGCGGACTTAGAGACTTACCTGGGGACATCCATACGTCCAAATGATATCTGGCCTGGGGTATTTCCTTAGATTTATATTGTGATCCCATCAAGGGGTCCCGAACTCCAGGCAGGGAAACACTGGCCTAGTAGGCCTATTGATAAGCGGTAACCTGTACTGTGAAGTTGGGTGCTCACATTCAAGTTAAACTTGCCCCCAGCCAGCTGAAACCATGCACTCCCTTCCTGAACTCTGAACTTCAGTTGATTGTAAAACCATCATCTGTAGTTGGACTGAAGCGTTGTGTTGTCTTTGCATTGCAGGAGAATGGAAAGTATGGGCGTCGTAAGCAGTACCCCATCTCACTAGTGTTGGCTCCAACCAGAGAACTGGCATTGCAGATATATGATGAATCCAGGAAGGTACACATGCACATGCACACACACACACACACACACACACACACACACACACACACACACACACACACACACACACACACACACACACACACAAC
>OMLP01012836.1:16056-32645 GCA_900302685.1 Spondyliosoma cantharus
TCTCTCTCTCTCGCTCACACACACACACACACACACACACACACACACACACACACACACACACACACACACACACAAACATACACATAAAAATCTTGATAAAGTGGAAAAATGTTTATCTATGTATTTCTTCAACCAGTTGTTTTTCTTTGTAGTTTTCCTACCGTTCCAGAGTGCGTCCCTGTGTTGTGTATGGAGGAGCAGACATTGGCCAGCAGATTAGAGATCTGGAAAGAGGCTGCCATCTGCTGGTGGCCACACCAGGGAGACTGGTGGACATGATAGAGAGGGGCAAGATTGGACTAGACTACTGCAAGTAAGACATTTCCAATTGAACAGTTGCACTGGTCTTTTGAATGGGATGTGTTTTACATACTTGATGTTTTATAAATATTAGAATTGTATCTTTATTTTAAAGTCTACAACCTCTTCCTCTGTCTTCTTCTCTGCAGCTACCTGGTCCTGGATGAGGCAGATCGTATGTTGGACATGGGATTTGAACCACAGATACGACGCATCGTGGAACAGGACACTATGCCACACAAAGGCATCCGGCAAACCATGATGTTCAGTGCAACCTTTCCTAAAGAGATCCAGGTACATTTGCAGAGGAACATCTTTGTTTTCCCATCACAGATACTGTGGATAAGCCTTGTGCAGTTCATGTAACATTCTTTGATATATACTGCAGTGGTGATTATGCACAATGCAAGTCCACTACATGAACACAATTACTTCATGATGCCATTTTACCTGACATCTTGTGTTTCCAAACTTACTGTATCAGGACCAAATACCATGTCCATAGTTGTAGTGAAGCTTGTGAAAGCTTTAGTAAGTTAATTGTTTTCAGTTACACATAAAAATGCTATATTATCAGATAAAGAATATTGTTGAAAAATTATCAAACAAATTAAATTAAAGCAACAATATGAGAGCTTTGATGCATCACAGCTGGTATTATACTCCTCCAAAGGTACATGGACAGGAACAAGATTGAAATACACTTTTCTAGACTTTCCGGTGGTAAATTTGTATTTTAGCTGAAGATGGCTAAATGTATCTACGTAGGTATGCACAGGACCAATTTGTTCTACCATATTCTTCAACAAACCTGTTAAATTGACTTTTAAAAAGGAAAGTCTTTGCAAATTACCTTGTTAGCACATCAGTTTAAAATACTTAAAGCCTATCAATAAGCACATTCTCTGCTCCCACTCCAGATCCTTGCCAGGGATTTCCTGGAAGAGTACATCTTCCTGGCGGTCGGAAGAGTTGGTTCCACCTCAGAGAACATCACTCAGAAAGTGGTGTGGGTGGAGGAGAGCGATAAAAGGTCTTTCCTCCTGGACCTGCTCAGTGCTACAGGTGAGACAGTCACAGAGCAGTAACAAGTCATGACCGTCATCTGTGTCCCAACACTGCAGCTCCACCACACATACAACTAATGCTAACACACACATTTGCGCACACAATACAGTTTGATTTACCATGTCGTCCTCCCATCCCAGCCAACACATTACTGTGTGTCTCTGTGGCACATCAGAAACATGAAACATCCACAGTTAGTTTTCTGCTGGTGATTGAGTAAAGTTTACATGTTGGTGGTTTGGTGTGGTTTTATCCCAAGTCATCCCCAGTGAGGTTCAGGACAATACTGGAGACAACATAGAGAAACCTGGTAAGATCCTCAATGGTGAACTTTGTATCTGTCATCTCATATTTTAAATCATTTTGCCTGCCCTTTATTGTTCTTTTCCATGGATGGAGAGTCTTTTGTTTATTCAGTTCTTTTTGCTTCTGTGTACCATCTCATGGGTCAGGTTTGCTAAGCTCACATCAAACATGCCTGTTGTATTTATTTATTTTTTATTCAAGACTTCTTTTTTATGTACAGTTTGTTGCTGTGGTATCTTTATGTCAGACCAAAAGCCTTGATAGAGAGAGTCTGGTTATGCTGTAGTCTCAATAGCTAACAAGTGGATATAAATGTCAGTCAATGTCCTTCACTTCATCATCAGGTAGTTATGTTCAGGGATCTGGAGAATTGAGGAAGAAATATGACCAAACTCTTTCCATCAGTGGCTCCAATCACAGTGCCTGCACAACAACACAGTGCTGCTCAGTTTGTTAACCATTCTTTCTTGTGATTATTTCTTGTTTTTATCCACACTGCACTCCCTGCTGCCTGTTGCATTATTCTGTTCATATAAAAACATCTATTGTAATGTGTTGTAAATAATTGAAAGTAATTAAGGTGCATGTTATCAAGACATTTGTATCACACCACCGTGGACTGAAACAGCCTTCTCAGTAGACGTATAAACGTGCTGGTAGGGCTGAAAGAGTCGCTGACATGACTTGATTATACGTTTAAATATCAAGATTGTCAGCATGCAAATTGTTTTGTTCGTGTGTACAGCACTGAATGAATGAGAAAATTAATAAGATGTAGGATGGTGAATTCGTAGTTTAAATTTGGACATAAATTATTTCTGTTTGTCAGCTGTAATAATAATATTAATAATGATCATTATGATAACCATCATTAATGTTCAATTAAACTTAAGTTAATAATTATAAAAAGCATGTATTAATCATGTGTTCATAATGAAGTTGCATCTGATGTTTATAGACTTTGACGATGTCTTAAAGGTTTTAAAGCATTTCATTGTTAACAGGGAATTAACAACTAAAGTTTAATTATTAATTGTTTATAGTTATAAAGTGTTACCACTTCACTATACAGCACCTCTCTTATTTACACATGTCTTAACAAGAAATTAAACCTGACAAGGCAGACCAAATAAGAATAAAATGAAAAAGACCAACTCAATGTCAATACAAACAAAATAAAACCATTATACCTGTAGTAACAAAGATGGTAGTTAGATGATGGTAGTTAAAATTTCCTGAAAAATATTTTTGTGTGACTTTTATGTCAAACACTTTAGATATTGTGTCACATCAAAATGTGACAGAGACTAGGTAGCTGACTAACCCTACCCCAAGAACTGTCTCTGGTGTGTTTTTCTCTTAGATTCAGAGCAAGATACCTCGTTACCAAAAGAGTCTTCTTTATAAAGAGACTCCTAACCCTGACTTTTGTACTAGTTTGGATTAAAAAGAAAAAGAAGAAAAAACAACTTGCCCTCCTCCATCAAACACTTTAGCTACAGTTTGCAGTATGAGGTTCGAAAACGGAAAGAGCGGCTAACACCCAGCTGTTTGTTTTAAAAATGTAGCCGGCACCAAGATTGTCTGTTCACCTTATAGTAACATCAGCTGCCTTTTCTCTGGGCTCATCAGGTAAGGACTCATTGACCCTGGTTTTTGTGGAGACAAAGAAAGGTGCTGATGCCTTGGAGGACTTCCTGTATCGGGAGGGCTATGCCTGTACCAGTATCCATGGCGACCGCTCCCAGAGAGACCGAGAGGAGGCCCTCAGCCAGTTCAGATCAGGAAAATGCCCCATTCTGGTGGCCACAGCGGTCAGTTCAAATAAAAACCTGCTAGATACACTGGTAACATTTCTTCATGAAAACGGTTACACTTGATACAATATTGATGAAGGTTCTCAGTCATCCAGGTCATGGTAATTATAAGTGCTGCATCGTAGGCAACTGGACGTGTTTCAGTTTCTTGAAGACATATCACCTCTCATCCAAGAATCTTCTTCAGTTCTAACTAACTGGAGGGTTGTAGGCGTTTAAACTCTGTGTGGGAGTGACCTTACAGAGTTGTTAGCCACCCTTCATGTAGATTGCTAGTGCTAGGCGAGCCCAGGTGTGAATGGTTGTCAAGCTGTCTGGGGAGAGAACTCAGTACAGCATTGTAGGTGGTGGGTGATCAGTAATGTCTTAGGCCACCTCCTCTGTTGAAAGAAGGTCGTTCCAGTTTGACATAGATGGATTCTTTTTCTCCGCTTTTAAACCATCTGTCTCCGGCCAAGATGTTTATATTGTTGTCCTCAAAGGAATAATTTGTATCCTTCAGGTGTCAGTGGACAGCAGAGTCTTGACCTGAGGAGTCGGCCCACCTGTGTTGCGCTATTTGTTTATGGAGAGGTTGTTTTGTCTTCCAAATCTGCAAATCTGTGCAGTCTTGGCTGCATTAACTACATTACTCTGTTTATGTCTGGGGTTTTTTGTGCTCAGGATGGACCAGTTTCTCCCTCAGTGTGTTGGTAGATTTAAAGTGAACCGGGACATGATGTTTATTGAAGAGTTTCTCAGATGTTGCTGCGACATAGGGAATGACGATGTTGTGACGTTGTCCCATCTCCTCATCTCTGTCTGCTCTGGATCTTTTGGTTTTGACAAAGGTCCAGTTTGGGTAACCACAGGTTTTAAATGCTCCCCTTATGTGCTTCTGTTCCTTCTCCTTTCCCTCTGTGTTTGTGGGCCCGTACTCAGCAGTTGGTTTAAGGTTCTTATGTTTACAAATCAGACATTTATCAAAACCGCTAAAAGATCCAGAGCAGATAGAGAGGAGTAGATGGAAAAACGTAACACCATCGTCATTCCAGAGTTTAAAAGCCTGCAACTCTCTTCCAATTAGTTAGAACAGAAGAAGCCTCCTGGATGAGAGTTGAAACACCTTCAAGAAACTGAAATGCGTCCAGTTGCCTAGGATACAGCACTTGACATGTGACATGATAATACTGTATAAATCACACTTATTAGCCCCGGCTAATAGTATGAAAGCATTTTAACGTGTGTGTGTGGTGTGTGTGTGTGTGTGTGACCTGCTTTTTTTCTACCTCCTCAGGTAGCAGCTCGTGGACTGGACATCTCCAATGTGAAACATGTTATTAATTTTGACCTGCCCAGTGACATCGAGGAGTATGTCCACCGTATTGGACGTACAGGACGAGTCGGAAACCTTGGTTAGAGTACAACTAATGTATTGTAGGGATATTAACACCATGTCATGTGTTACATAATCTAAATTGATGATAGACTCCAAACAATATAAGCCACAGCACTCAAAGGCTGCTTTATTGCTACTATTACTGACTTTTTTTTTTTTACCTGTAGGACTTGCCACATCGTTCTTCAATGACAAAAATGGGAACATCACTAAGGACCTGCTGGATATCCTGGTGGAGGCCAAACAGGAAGTTCCGTCATGGCTTGAGAGCCTGGCCTATGAACACCAGCATAAGAGCAGCAACAGAGGACGCTCTAAGAGGTATACATCCACACGTGTGTTTTTCTTATGTTGCTGCCATTTCTAGGTCCAATCAAATGGTTGGCTCAATGCAGTGAAGTTCACTGTTTGATTTGAATAATGTATATGATTTTACCTCCAGGTTCTCTGGTGGTTTTGGAGCACGTGATTATCGGCAGACGGCTGCAGGAGGCAATGCTGGAGGGTTTGGCGGACGTGGAGGTCGCAACCAGGCAGGACATGGAGGAAACCGAGGCTTTGGAGGAGGTGAGGATCTGGTCTTCTGATATACATTGCCTATGAAAAGTATTCTCCCTCTTAATTGTTTTCCACTTTTAATGATTTTATAAATTCAATCATGGTCAACATACAAAAATATACAAAACAAAGACATTTTAATGTGAAAGTAAAAAACGATTTCTACAAAGTAATGTCAATTGATAAAAAAATATGTATGTAAAATAAGTGATTGCATAAGATGTTGTATACAGAGTCCCTGCCATCTTAGCTGCTGAAGCTTTTACAGCTACATTCACATAGAGAAAGTGGAGATTTCGCTGTTCATTTTAATGAAGCCAGTCCATTTTGGCTGCTGCGGGGAAAAAGGTGAATCCCACTCAACTTGGAGAAACGTAGCCTGACATTGCGTTTTGGTGGCCAATCACATAAGCTGGCGATCAGACTATGACTGAAGCCACAGTGGAATGTGTCATGTGTATTCACTTAGTTTGGCTTTATGCACAACTCTAAAACACACCTGTGGATTTCAACCTTCTCTGTAGGACCAGCAAGTTGTCGCAGAGGCATGACCGGTGGTCATAAGCAGTAGAGTAGAATGGATCAGAAGCAGGGCATGTTATTTAGCATTGATAAATACTCCAGAGGGAACACAATGGGCATTCCTGTCGTAGGCAAAGAGCGCCAGGCCTTGAAGACAGTTTTTGTCATGGCCAGGCCATGTAATTACATCGTCATGTGACTGGGGACTTTTTCCCAAAAGCAAACATTGTCAAAGACACATCTGTAAAATGATAATCAAAGCCTCACTACCCCCGCAAAATGACTAATTTAACTGTCAGAATTTGGGCAGTTTGGTCCAATAAAATTTGGAGAGGCTAGAAAAGCTGCCCAATTACATATCATCCTAGATAGCTTGGCGCAAAACTGGAAGTTAGCCAACTTGGACGGCGGAAGTCTCTACTGTGCATGCTCTGTGCCACCCCAGCTGGACAGCCACAATCAAAGTCTGATTCTGTGGGAAACACTAGCCCTTTTTAAAAGTGAGGTGTAATATTCCTCCTTTTCCAAAAGCCGCAACTTGGCCGCCACTGGGGTAGGCGTAAACATGTGACATGTGACGTGAACAGTGACAATGAATTTGTCTTCAAAATAAGAGCTTTACATTGCACATCATTGGAGTTTAGAACTGGGTTCTTAGCGGGGGGCTTTCAATTTGAAAGTAGCAACCGTTCGTAGCTAGCTGTCAGCTACAAAGACAGAGGAGACGCTAGCATCTCCTGGATCTCAGCAGCTTTCCAGTGGCTCATCTTGATGTCCGAGGATGAAGTGATGGACGGACTGCTGTAATCAGCTGTTTCCTGGTTTTAAAACTCCCCGGCTGTGGCTCGCACAACAGTGGTGGCACATTGACGTCTCGGATTTAGATAGCAATGGAGGCGGTAACAAATGTACCCTCGAGGCATCAAATTGGTGGACCAAAACAGACCCCCAATTTGCCGCCTTCTGTCTAAATCCGTGGACCTGGCCGCAAAAAGGGCGCCAATTGCCCAGTATAAAAATGACTACTGTTGTTACTTTTGGTTCCTGGCTGAGGCTTTTACTTTGTTTGAGTTTTCTCCTGTTTCCTTCCCCCTCAGGTGGCTTTGGCAACTTCTACACCAGTGATGGCTATGGAGGCAACTATTCGCACTCTCAAGTTGACTGGTGGGGCAACTAGGTTCCTCCATCCTACCTTTACTCATCCCTCCTTCTTCTTTTCACTCATCCTCCTTCCTTTCTTCACATTTGTCTGCACCCCATCTGTCTCCTCCCCTCAATTAAGCCCTAGAGTCCACATGCATGTTATTAAACTATTTATACTCATTTATATAGCCCTTGTTCAGTCCCTCTGCACCCAGATCTTTGAATTCCTCCTTTCCATCTCTACGTCAGTCTTTACAGTCCCCCATCCATTTTCCTTTTGAGTTCTTAAGTCCTGGTTTATCGCACCTCTTAGGCCACATTATAAAGGGATTCTCCAATTTGAGATGTTTTTTTTTAACACTTGCCACAGATTTGTTACAGTTCCTCTGTGGCACAAGCTTGAAGAAAAATAACCAATATAATTCCTTAAAGATTCTTTAATCCCCTAAGAAAAGTGGACACTTGAGATTTACTGTGAGTAGAGTCCTACACAGCGGCTGCAGAGGCCCAGGGGGAAATGCAGTTTTTTCACTTTAGATTTGAGTTTTGGCTTCATTGTGTTTTTGTCTGCATTCACCCAAAGCCAGCCAGGCGTCCTGTGTACCTACACATGTCATCTTTGTATGTAACGCATGGCCATGTTGTAAATCACCGGCCAAAAACTTTTCTAAAATATACCGCAGAGATGGGCAAGATGTCAAATCTGAACAAAATGTGTCTGCATATAAAAATGGGGACTGGCTGAAGCTTCTTCACCTGATGACATGAAAGGTACTTTAAAGCGGCCACAGAAACGGAATTGTTTTTGTTTTGTTTTTTTCACCTTTCTAAAGCATATTGAAGTATTGATTTACTCAGATCTGAGAAAGATGTCTAACAGACTGAAGGGACAAGGCGCTGGACCGACTCCAGTCAGTGGGACACCAGCAGATGTTGTCGCCCGCCGATGATGCTAGCAAACAGAGTGGTTGTTATTATCACAACTACACGCAGCATTTTCTTTATTTGAAAAAAGTGGAGGACCATTTGTTTCTGTACCGTGCCTTTAAGAATTTGAACTTTGTCCCTTATTTCCGTTGTTTTTATTGCCATAATACGTAACTGGCTACAAGTACTGGCCAACTGTGACTAAAAAGAATGAGTATTTAATGTCATGTATGGGTTTAAACATGTTTTTCTTTATTTCTATTTGGAAGGAAACAAACTAGGCTTGAACTAAATCAAACCTTGGCAGAAAAAACTAAACAAAAACTGTGATGAGGAAACTCAAAGCAATTCCTTATCTGTCTATTGGAGTACAAATTGGTCAGGTCCCCGATGAGCTGATTCCAAAAAGCATATTACCACTGCAACCATATTTCTCTATATTTTTTGATATACACTCAACCAGAGTGACCAAAATAGAAATTGCATTTGTCTTGTTAGAAAATAGTCCTTGCCGTTGAGTAGGGATGAGGGCTGTGGTTTTATGCTTTGGGGAAAGCGAGTCCTACTAATTGACCTTTATGTCACATCTACAGCTCCGGTTTGAGCTTGAGTTTGGGTTTCTCAATGCCATTTTGTCACTAATTGTTGGATCACTTTATGTCAGATACAGAGTCACAGAATTTGTGGTGTAGCTGTGCAGCAGCAGTCATGTTTTGTGACTTCTCCCGGTCTTCTCTTCAAGATATGTGGCTGTAGTTGTAGATATGTTCCTCAAAACTCACTGTATTGTGAACTTAAAGTCTGATGAGACTCTCGAGCCATTTTAGATAGAGAGAAGAGAAGACAATATTAGATTAAAGGAAAAATATTGACAGTCTGACAAAAATCTTTGTTTTGAAATAGCAGAGAATCCATCTCTCTGTGTCTATACAGATTACTTGTGACCACACTCAGTAGTGAAAGCAGTGCAAAATGAAAACCGCTGCTGCTGCTGCAGACATCAGTGTCCACCTTGTGGCTGTGGCTGTTCAACCAACTATTGGTGTCACCATGTTCTTGGGAAACTGGCTCTGCTTCCACCACAAACATTAAAACCCTTGATTGCAAAAAGGTTCTTTCAAGGGGAAACACAACCAAAAAGCTAAGAGTTCAGAATTTTCTTGCTCACTCTATCCTGGAGAGTTAAATGAAGAGTCTTCTCTAAAATAAATCATTCCAGTTTATTTGTTGGGTCTTTAAGATCTGTTGAGGTCAGGGATAAAAATCAGGAATCGGATAATTTAGCCTGACTCATTTGACAGCAGGGGCAGCTTAGGCTTTCCAGAGGATCCAATACCCCACCTCCATAGCACATTTCAACCATGTCCTGTCTAGCTGTACTGCGAGATGTAATCGGGCACAGTTCCAGCTGTGTCCATAGGACTGAACCAGCTGGAAAAGGCATTTCTTACTTGGATCATATGTTGGAGGTTTGACCTTACCCTGATTGACGCCGTCTTATGCAGTCTAATTTTAGCATTTCGTCACACACCAAAAGGAACTACTTAACCATACAGTACATGCTTACTTCTTACTATTGATTCGTTCAACAGATATCTATGAAATGTTTCAAAGAGATCAGCTGACAAAGAAAGCACAGAAATGTGTCTCAGTCCAGCTTGAAGGCACCTTGTCTCAGTGCAAGCCTGCACACACCAGGCATGTGCCATTACAATCGGATGCTGTTGAATTCTTTCCCATGATCAACATGTGGCAGCTGTTAATGACTACTACTTCAGTTTGTATTTATGTGTTGTCAGATGATGCAACACAGCTAGTGTGTGCTGTGCCTTGGCTAGTATTGTTCCAGTTTAGCCCTGTTAGGAATGTTAAAAAGTCACCTGCCCCTACAAAGCACAGTAAGATTCAGGACAGATGAAGTGTGCTTGTGGAAAAGTGACATAACAGAATAAATCACTTTTGGCTCCAACAATTATTCATGATGTAATTGATGTGTGATCCCTGGTTAGCCCTGCTTTGCCCTGCTGTTGAACCAGGCTACAAGGGGCAGTTGACCTGCCCCCAGAATGTCCATTTTTCAACCCTGATTGAACTTCCAGAAGAAACTCCGCTGTACATTTGAATGTTTCAGTGGTAGAGGTCCAATGCCCCACTGTCCATTAGTAGCAGGATAAGACAAAAAATGCACTGTTGCTACCTGGTGGGGAAGATAATATTTCATCACGGGCTGAATTTGTTTTGTTTACTTGAACAACTTAAATGAAATGAAGATTAAATGTACATACTGTTTACTCAATACTCAAATGTTCAAAAAGAGAAGAATCTCCAGTGAAAAATGTTAATTCTAATAAATGTGAATTGTAAGTGAAACAACACTTGATGTGTAAAACATTACGTTTGATCACTCGACGTTGGACCAGGCAGCGTCTGGTTGGCTTAGTTCAGTGGGCAATTTGAACACAGTCTGCAAATTTATTCTTTGAAGATATTATTTATGTACAAAAATGTGTACACACACATAAACCAGATAAGGGACATTTATACGCAAGGCAGATTCCCTCAAATTGCCCACTGGCTTTGACAAATGACAAGGCTGGACCAAGACAATAAAACATATGCAAGTGTTGTTGTTTTTTGGTCAAGGAGTTAAAAATGCCACGCAAATGACTCAAACTCTACAGCAGGTTTCAGTTACGTTAGACCTCTCTGATATTTCCCGTCTTCTTTGATTTTTAGTCCACTTTAATAACAGGCTGTGTTTGGGTCAATCTTTAAATCTGTTCACCGAGTACAGTTGGTAGGGAGAGTTTGGAAACTAGGAGGCTTCAGGTTCCTTTTTGAAGAGTTTCAGGCTGTGTAATGCTGTAGGACTCATGGTTGAAGCAGATAGCGTCTTGGTGAAAGACACCAACTTCCTGTCTTGGGTCACCTGGTTCCCCATGTAGTGATTAAAAAGAGGAGCTAGTTAAAGTGATCTAAAGGGATCATGCTGTGTTCAAGGACAGTAGTCGTAGGATGCAACATTAGGAAAAGAAACTCTTAAGTAATAGAGGGTAATGATGACACATTGCACCATGTCCAACTGCTCCCATTGGTCACTTCAAAACGTATCAAAGACAGAAAATGAGTTTGCATTTTCTTTTCAACAACTGCTAAAGTGTGGTTCAGCACTGTATTGTTGCTTTGGTTCAACTTAGTTTAATCTTGGTAAAACCTCTATGAACACTAGTTAAAGCATTAAGTTGTTGACCAGAACTGTGTTTTAGGTGTCCCAATAGATGAGTGTAGCGCCGGTTAACCAATCAAATAATTGCTCTATGGCCGTGATATGAATAAGACTTTATTTCTCCTGCAGCAATGGTGGATAGTCTCCATCTTAGATTTCTTGCAAGAGCTGCTGCTGGTCGGTATGAAGGGATGACCAGCAGGAAGCTAAAGTCGGTAACAATAAGTTGAAGCTAACAGTGCAAATGACAATCAATTATGAAGGATTTGCTTACTCACTTTACTCTTTAAGTTGCACCTTTTAATAGTCTTGAACACCTTTACTTGCCAATCTTTTTTCAACCAGCTGTTAATTTGAAACATGCAGCTTTTGTTCTCCTCCCTCATGGAGGAGTAGGCTCTGCAAAGGTAGTTGAAGGCCAAACTGAAGCTCATAACATCACAGTTGAAGACCCACTCTGAGCATCCTTCAATCCCAAAGTTTCCATGCAGATGATTTTTGATTTTTTGGTGCTCAACACAGATGAGGCCCTGTTACATAGTCCACATTTAAATATTGACTGAAACAGTTTTAATACCTGAATTGTTAACTGACACTCATATATTTCCTGTGAGAGGGGATGTTTCAGCCTTTGTTACATGAATCAATGACCACAAACTTGGTATGCAGCTAGTGGAGTCTCATTAATGCAGTTCTTACAGCCCAAATTGAAAGAATTACTTCTAAGAAGGACACACAGTGAGAGGCAGAACCACTTTGTGTGGAGACATAGCTGTGCCTTCTGATAGCTAGTAGCGGGCAGATAGACTAATGGTGAATAAACGAAGGAGCAACTGAGTGTTTCATGTGCAGTGATGAAGATTTAAGGAGTTGCAGATGACAGTTGCTAATTGGCTGATAGGAAGTGTTGTGTTTTGCAGCAGGGAATCATGGAGGGTAAAACTTCAGTTTACCTCACATTTCATCTTGTTTCTAGAACAATCTTGTTGTCCAGTATGGTTGTTCAGAGTACACAGATATATATATGCAAATTATTGAGGTCTTTTTCTGGGGCATACAGATTAAGTCTGTCAGCTCTAATTACTATCGAACTGTGTTGGAACAACACTTAACTACCACTGTGCCCCAAACCCCCACCCCACCTTATCAAGCAGCCCCTTTGCTCTCAACTTCTGCAGTAAGTGCAAAAGAGATCAGTTACTTGTGACTCGCTTTCACTTTACTGTCACCAAGAATAGTCCGCATGAGTTTTGTTTGGGCCATTTTCTGTCTGTGCTCTGTTTGGATCAGAGCACAAACTGGCACAAGTGAAATCAGGCTAAATTCTGACATGTGCACGGTGCCTTGAAATTACTGCATCGTATTGGTTAGGGCTGGGTATTTTTCAATACAGATGAAAGATCCAAACTATATTACGAATGGTTTATTTTAGAATATAAATATAGTTACAGATGAAAGTAAATGCATGTGACATTGTACATGGAAGTCACCACAGTCATTAATAACAGGGTGCGTTCACAATGAAAAAACTGAATTACAGCATTATTTTGAACATTGTGTCAACGTTTAAGAGCTGTTGTGCAATCGATGGCACAAACTGATTCAGGAACAAGTTTTAGCTGACAGTTGTATTCCTAGGGAAACTTAGAAAGTTTGTCTTATGTCTTAGAAACTTAGACATATAGTTGTCATTAATGTTACATTTTGGTCAAATGGATTCCTGTCAGTTCCCATTAGCCATTGCTTTTTAGCAACGTAGCGGCAGGGCTCTGTGGATGAGAGTGTAGGTCAGTCACTTGGTCTAATATGGACTAAAGTTGGTGCGAGGATCAATCCTAATGACCCCTAATGTTTCCTCTAGCGCCATCATTAGGTTTAATTGAAATTTGTCCAACACTGGTTTGTGTCTAGATATCTGCACACTTGCAGAACATTGTCTTTACTTGTTGTTAGCAATTGCTAGCATGTTAAAATGCTAAACTAAAATGGTAGCCATTATTTTTTAACATTGTTATTGTGAGCATGTCATCATGCTAATGTTAGCCTCAAAAAGCAGCTAGCATGGCTATAGATACTCCTGTTGTTACTCTTGTGTTGTAAAGTTAATGGATTATTTTCTCATGGTACAGCAGCCATTCTTGTTTGAGACTATAACAGGCCTGTTTTTGCCTCTCAGTAGTGGGGGGAGGAATCATGTGATTAAATACCCTCTATAGTAAATGAGTTTAAATGTACCAGTAGTTTGGACCAATGGCTGCTCTTTAGACCATGCTCACTTTATTTCATCTGAAAGAAAATCTAATTTAAAATCCAGCACTTTAGTTTTTGGTTTTGATTATTTTCAAAACCTTTTGATGCCTTAAATTCTAGGGTGATACCCAGCCCTAATGGAGCAGATAGTGAAGTTGGTTACACTGTATACAGTATTACCGTGGTGACAGACACATTGACAGTGTCACCAGGGAAAATGACTCTGCATCACTATGGTAACTAACTTACCAGCAGGATTGCTCTGATTGTCGGTGAACAATAAATGGTGCTATGCTCCCATTGCTGCGGCCTGCAGGCCCCTCTGTTGTAGAAAGACTTGAGTTCCCACAGAGTTCTACAGAAAATACTTCAGTTATTTAGTTTGATGTTCAACTTAAGTCTTCTGTAATACATGTCCTTTAAAACCTCTGAGAGGTATGGAGGAGTGAGTGAGACTGTGTGAAGTGTAGCACAGCTAGGTGTCAAAAAGAGAGGTTTCTCCACTGTGTGTGTGCACGTGTGTGTGTGTGTGTGTGTGTGTGTGTTGAATGGAAAGGTTCTTCCAGATATGAAACCGTTTTTGTTTTTTTTTTGGGACCAGGTGGAGTTCTAGTCAACAGCAACCATAAAATTCAGCTGTTTGCACACAGAGTTCTCGAGCCTAGTTTTGCTGCTAGTTTGTGTAATTTATCAAGCCTTTTTGGGAAATATTTATTTTTATAAGCTTAATACGAAAGTTGATATTTTACAAAGTGACTTGACCAAAAGACAGTAAACAAAAACACTGGCACTTGAATGTTGAATGTCATTGGTATGAGTGAAAATTTCTATTTTTCTGGGGTAGTGTGAGCTTTTTAATGTTAAAGTTTCAATGTGTAGGGATTTCTTTTTAAATATGTCACTGTTACCAGCTGTGATCATACAAGAATGCAAAAAGTTCAAAAGATCTACAAATTACAAAACTGTCACTGGTGCCAAAACCACTTCAACTCCTCTGTTTTTCAGAAACCCCACTACACCACATCTCTATGTAGCAACCCATGCTGCTTGCATATCGTTTTGTGTTTGACCCATTGCACTAGGGATGGCAGGGGCAGTTAATGTACCTCTCAGGGTAACTTTAGCAACTTATGATTCCCCAACTTTTCATCCAGCACCATCATCAGGGCAGCAGTGCACTTTATCCAATACTTAGCATGTTAGCACTCTGAACTACAATGGTGACCATGGTAAACACTTTAATACAGCATATTGTGATACAATTGTAGTTCTTGGAAATTCAATTAAGAAACCATTCATAAACAAAACAAGAATCACTGGCTAATCCAGTGAATTGAATTGTTGAAGTCAATGTACTATATTGTATAAAGGTGTATTATGTAAGAACTGACCATCTGGCAATTAAAGCTGCAAACAAACAGATGAAGCATGTCACCAGAGTGACCACTGGAGTGACTTTATTTAGTTAGCTCATTTAGCTATGCAGCTAGTTTTCCCGGGAAGTGTTGGTCTTGTTTACATTGCTAGGTCAGGATCTTTGGTAGAAGCTAGCTGGTTAGCTTGCTGTCTTCTCTGCAACACAATCCATAGACATCTATGACACACTGTCAACACAGATTTTGTAATTCTGTTGATAATTAGTTATTTTTAAACGTTTTGAACTAATATTCTTACATATTGCACCTTTTAATGCAACAACTATATAAATCCAACATTGTGATTCAGCCCAATAAGAGGGGAGGTACCACAAAATAAACTGTATGATTGACACTTTCTCGTTGACTCATAGTATCCAGCGTCATAACAGCCTTTGTAAAAGTTGCTTAGCTTTTCTTTGAACCGCTGGTCATAACAGAGCTCTCCCCTTTTCTGTCAGTTACTACAATACATAAAGATGTACACATGGTGTCACATGAGGTGCACGACAGTTGTGTCACAGCTGATGTGACCGTGACATATTAAGAGAAACATCCTACACGGGTTACCTTTAAAGTCACTTTGGACTCCGTATCAGATCCATAAACCTGTTTGTGCGACAGGTTCCATTGCCAATAATGATAATCAACCATAAACAGCCATTTTGAATTGGCAGACAAAATTTGAGATGATACCACCATATATGCCAAGGTTTGGATTAAGAGATAATAAATAAAACGTTACGATCAAAGACCATTTTGTAAAAAGAAAAAACATGCAGTACAAAAAAAAAAAACAAGTGTCCAGATTCTCTCCAAGTCAGTTTTTTATTTTCATTTTTCATTTGAGTCTTTACACTTTTCCTTTCCGTTAATACCCTTGTTGTGAATGTCTGGCAAGTGGTGATCTTTAAAGTCTTCATAACACAGGATTAACTGTGGTTCTATTGCTATGTTGTTGTGATTTGCATATTTTCAGGCGTCATTGTGTTGATGTTCATTTTGTGAAGTTTCTGGCCAATCAGAAATGGGGAAGACAAGTTTTTTTTTTTACATGAGTTATGAGTTTTTAAGTGCAACTTACAGCTGATACAAGTCTCCATCTGCCTCCTCTTGCATCAGAATATGATATTATCGCTGTTTGCAATGTTACCTGTATTTTTACCGTAAATCCACGCAGCACAGACATTCTGCAGTTTTACAGGACAATCCATGTGTCCAACAACGGCCTCAATGGACCAGAATGCAATGTGGCCACAGCAAAGTCAGTACAGATCATAAATATGCTACATGGGTGAAGGATCACACTTTACTGCCTTTTTGTATGCAGAAACACAAACGGATACACTGCAGCTTCATTTTACTTTGACTCAATAAACTTAAGAGGGTTATTACAAAATAGATGTGTAGTCATATTTAAGAATAATGTTGTCTCCATTACTGACTGGCCAGACCTCTCAATGTGGGCACACAGCACCTCCGGCCTGGTAGTTAGTATTTGCTTTATGTATTAGTTTAGCAGTTGTGCACGAAGCGGAGCACTGCACGAAGAAAAAAAAAAAAGTGCATCTATTCTGATTTTACCACAAATAAAGGTTTGGATTTGCAAAAGTAACCACTGTGTCATCTTCCTCTTCGTATGTTTTTTTTTTTTTTTTTTTTTAACTGTTGTAATA